>OY856415.1:501630023-501695023 GCA_963693085.1 Alisma plantago-aquatica
TATAGATACTACTACCCAAATATCAAAGATATGTGGTTTACACACTTTCCCTCATTTGATTTTGAAATGAAGTATAAAGAAATAAAAAGGGTCATACCAAACCCATACTTGTAGCTCTTTCATTATTTATAATACTGCATATGTTGATGATTTTGGGTCTTCTCTTGTCTGTTGATTATTTTGACCATTCCCTAAACTTTTCTACTTGTTTTCTTTGTTAATGGATCTATAATAATATTGAGAACCTAACTAGATTCTACGCTATTTACTGTGCTTTGTTTTTATGATCTTTAGTCATCCTTCCAACTTCTACGATGGCATAGGTAGTTTATCCTATTTTTAGCCATGCTAGGTCCAAAATTTTGGGTCTGAGACCATTGCAATCCAATTTTTTTGCTGATAGAATCAATAGATTCTTCTTTTCATCCCTCTTTAAGTTTTGATCAAGGAGATCCATATATTGAGATAGTGGCAGAGTCAAGATTATATGGTTGGGGTGCATAAAAAAATTAATGCACAACATAAGAACTAAACTCAAAACCATATGCAAAACTATAAAACATGCAAGTCAATATGACACTTCAAGTTTGTTATTTGTTGTCTTATAAATTTTATATATAGTGACAATACGTTGTAACATATTTTAAAAATTAATCATAATGGCATAACTCAAGAAATGGTCTTAAGACAGTCACTAGAAGAATCATATAGCAAGAACATCTGGGAAAATGGTAAATCAAGGCGGAAACTGAGATTCAAATCCGTGTCCCTTTGTTAGAAGAAACCATGCTTGACCACTTGATCCACTCCTTGTCGGCACATGTATGTATATGTATGTATGTATGTATATATATATATATATATATATATATATATGTAGATATATGTGTGTGTGTTGATGTTTTAATTTTTTTAGGGGCACTCATGGCTAATGTTTGTCCCTCTAGCTCCCTCTATCCTGAAATCTTAATTCTCTAGTTCTTTCAACAAATATATCATGGTGTGTTTTCCCATTTTTCCCTAATTCAATTGTATATGAGCCAAAAAAATAGAGTGGTATATAAGTAAATTTCACATATTTTCTTTTAGTTAATCATGCATTTAGTTGTAGTGGGCCCAAGTTTGGGTGGATAACTCTATTTTTTCATGTCAACAAGGCACACCCCATATTTTTTTTATTAATTTACAATGCGATATTTTTGTGTTTTGTATTGGACAATCCTTCAACAATCCATAAAAAAAATTCTTGTAATGGAAAATTTTGGAATGGATTTATGTAGAAAAAGTCAAAGTTCTTGATTTTCTAACACTAGTTACCATATCAGAGATGCTAATGTTATGAAAATATAGTATTAGGGTTTTAGATAATGTATGATATGGAAATTAACATAATCAATGTTACTTTTACAAGATTTGGGAAAAACAAAGATCAATAAGGTTGACCTAGGGTTTATTCTTGCAAGGAGCCATGTTAATTGATTTCCATGACCATTATGGCCTTAGTATTATTTGTATAGTGCTTCATATTCAAATGTTATATACATACTTTTGCATATAACTTATGATGCTAGTTACTTCATTTATTCATTTCTTATAATTTTCATGTACAATCATTTTGTAAGCATATTAGCTTTAGAGTAAGTTATAGTAACATCACATTAAGATATTTAAGAATTAATTAATTTTCATGTACAATGTATTCAAATATTTAAAGTAAGTTGTTGTAGCCCAGTGGTAAAATTATTCGCTCCCCTAATGAGAGGTCTTGGGTTGGAACCCAGCTATAGATAAATATTTTAGTTCATGTTGTTTTCTTTAATATAAATATCTAGTAACAAAATTAGAGATCATGTTTTAAGAAATTTTATTAAACAAGAGCTTCATATTAAGATAACAAGGACTATACGTAATTACTAAATTTAGAATGCTCAATTTTATTATTTAAATTAATTATTATATAGGGTTATAAATCCAAACTAAAGCTATATGATTCTATTTATAAAATTTTAGTTCATTATTATACATTATTTGAGAATTTATTTGAGAATATTAGATACAACATTTATAATTTCAGATGTAATCTTAGTTATTTTTTAGTTGAGAGCAAATTTAGATGTTGATATTAAACCTATAAGAAAATAAGATACCAGAACATAACATCATATGATTGAACCTCAATATGATATAAATTCTTCAACATACAAAAGGTTCTTCATGCCAATAGAAGGCATTTCATGCCACCAAAAGGCACTTTTTGCAATTAGAAGACACATTTTTGTCAATGTAAGATACTTCAATGCCAACAAAAGGCATTCGATGCCAAACAAAAGGTGCTTCATGCTAATGGTAGGAGTTTATCACCATAGAATTAGAAATTATCGTACATGGACACCAAAATAAATAAATTACACAAATAAAAGATAATATATTTGGTTAGGATTTATAACTCTCATTTAAGGGTATATCTTTCAATTTTTTGTTGTGGCATGTGCATGTTATAATTAATAGGAAATCATGTACCACTTACTCCAAAGATATCATATTTTTTCATGTCTGGGACTATATGTTTGTAGAGGAGGAGAAGTAGAAGATTCGATCTAACAAACTTTGATACAAGAATTCAAATGACTTAATCATGTGAACAAACACAATTTTGACCATGTTTAGAATTTTGTAATAAGAGACTTGGTCGCATGGTGTTACAAATATTTGTTCCTTCATGCTAGGTTACATAAATTAGTGTTTCTTTTTAAGACAACTAATTTAAGAATTGATCAAATCTATATTATATATGAAAGCTCGCAATGGGACTTGGATGTAATTTTCTTCATATTTTTTAAAATTACAAATGGGTTCCTAAGTGTATATATTGCACTTTTTTTGTAATTTTTAAAACTATATTGTATAAGGAGACTCGTCTATGCTATATAAGAAAGTCGGCAGAGGGGGTTTGATACAATTTTCTTCATTACTTAAATTACAAACGTGTCCCTTTATGTGTACATTGCACTTTTGTCTTTAATTTTCAAAATTACATATTGTGTAAGGAGACTCATCTATACTATATAAGAAAGCCCACAGAGAGGGTTCGATGCCATTGTCTCTAATTTTTTTAAATTACATACAGGTCCCTGTGTGTACACGACACTTTTGTCTTTAATTTTTTAATTGTATATTGTATAAGGAGAGTCATTTATACTATATAAGAAAGCCCATATTGGGGATTGAATGGAATTTTCTCCATTATTTTTTAAAATTACAAATGGGTCCCTATGTATACTACACTTTTGTCTTTAATTTTTAATATTATATATTGTATAAGTAGACTTATCTATATTATATAAGAAAGCCCATAGAGGGGGTTGAATGCAATTTTACCCATTTTTAAAGTTACAGTCAGGTCCCTATGTGTGCGCTACACTTTCTTCTTTAATTTTAAAAATTATACATTTTATAAGGAGACTCACATATACTTTTTAAGAAAGCCCGCAGATGGAGTTGAATGTAATTTTTTTCCATTCTTTTTTTGAAATTACAAAATGTTTATGTGTGTACACTACACTTTTGTATTTAATTTTTAAATTATCGTATAAGGAGACTCATCTTTTAGAAATAAGAAATCCCATAGAGGGAATTGAATGCAATTTTCTCCATTATCTTTTGAAATTATAAATTGATCCATGTAAGTGTGAGCTATACTTTTGTCTTTAATTTTTAAGTTATAGTATAAGGAGACTCATTTGTACTATATAAGAAAGACCTCAGAGGGGGTTGAATTCAAGTTTCTTCATTATTTTTTGAAATTACAAATTGGTCCTTGTGTGTGTACACTATACTTATATCTTAAATTTTTAAAATATTTTATAAGCAAACTCATCTATACTAAATAAGAAAGCTCACAAAAAATTTGTATGCAATTTTCTCCATTATTTTTGAAACTACAATATGCTCCTTGTATATAAGAAGACTTATTGATATATATATATATATATATATATATATATATATATATAGTACATGTTTATTTCATCTTCTTTTCTTAAAGTTCAACCTATAAATTATCCATCGTATTCTACTAAGAAACCCCGTGTGTAGCATGCATTTATTCCTAGTTTAATGTTTATGCGAATGCAATCATTATGTTATTGTGTATGCCATTTTCATGTAATGCTTTTGGGTGCACAACTTATGCATAACTCATATTACTACTCTAGGTTGAGCATGCTTAATTATAGAGTTCTTTAATGATGGGCTCTCAAAAAAGGAGGTGTACCTTGGTTATATGGGTAGTCCAATCATTGCTTTGAAGATTATTTTATCTAAGATATGAAATCATAGGACTTTGCAATCTCCCCCACTTAGACTCTTGACGTCCTCATCAAGGCTCAACTATATGGATTCGTAATCTATCCCCATTTCAGTGCAGACCCAAATGGCCCATGTACACCCATCTCCCGACCACAACTACCAGTGCAACGGTGGCTCCATCAACCATCATAATCCTTTCCAACATGCCTGAACCACATGGCTCAAAGACTGACATGCCACAAGTCCAAGTGGGGCCCACCTACTGGAGGGGTTACAGATATGATACCATCTGTAACATCTGGTGTGGGACACGTCTCGGAGAAAACGTTATTAATGATGCAAAAGCGATTAATTAGCAGCAAAATTATTAAAAATCACTAGAAATTTTAAAAAATTTACGCAAAGGTCCATAAACTGTAGGACTCTTTTATTAAGAAATAAGGTAAGTTATTTACAAGATGATACATCAACACATCTTTGTATCATCACATCTCGAAAATCACAACATCAACTGCCATGTTAAACTGTACAAGGCAAGATACAAAAATCTCGAGTCATTACGCCAAAATCTCATATTTATAACAAACCATCTACTGACTCCTAGGACCTGAGAGTACAGTGACGACACATAGGACTTTCTATCTACAAGACTCGATAGACAGTGTCTCCACCTGAGGATCACCGATGTCCCTGCTGTTGTTGCTGCTGTTGTTGCTTCTCACCCACTGAAGGGTTCCTTCATCTTCTGCGTCTACCTAAAAAGTTGAATCCCACCAGGGTGAGACAATTGAATAATTGTCCCAGTGAGAGTTATAACTCTCCACCAGAAGCATTGCTATTGCAAGTCTTAAAATAACAATGAGCAATAGAGCTATAATTATTCAACAGCAGGCAATTCATTGAATAAACTAAGTAGAGAAGTATTCTCTAAGCAATCATTTCAATTATAACTTGATTGAATGACAAGACATATATCTATAAGGAATATGAAGAACACGTATACTAGTTATTCAACTAGAGCACTATAAACAATGTATCATCAATCATTGTTTCTTGTAGTTCAACCTAATCAATTATCCTATACGGCTGATTACATTTTTCAAACATATTTATGCCCTGGGGAGATGAGTTACACCTCTCATACTCCAACCGACCATTATGAAATCGCAATCGGTACCATACATAGGTCATTAGAAGATTCGAATTCCTATGACCTCATCTTCCTCAGTCAGTGTGAGGTACAACATGCCGGACATCTTGTGTCTCTGCCATAATAGCTTTCCAGGGTATTCTAGCAACTTTGCTATTAGAGTTATAGTGGCATGTTGTACTCTCTTCACCATCGAGGGATTTCTTGTTTATCTCACATCGATGCAGAATTAACAACATCATAGAGAGATTAGTGATACATCATCCCGACATATACATATAATGAAGGATTGAGAGATTAAATTTACATCTCACATCAATTCCCTCATTAGGACGTAAGGATATTCGCATCCATAACCCCACATACTCAAAAGTATGCTCTCCAGGAGTTCCCTTAGGAAAACCTATTTCACCATCATCTAACGTCTGACAATGATGGATCTATAGTCAGGGCTCTACATGATATCATTATACTTGATTATTTAAGTACATTATAGCATAAATTTAGCATCAGGCATGTTTTCAAGCATAAACCATTAAAACAATTGCTATAAAGAAAGAGTACTAATTGTATTAAGCTCATTTCACATCTAGTTATCATTGGGATATCAATCCCTAACCATCTCATCATTATGATTCAAGAACATGGGTGCTCAAACCCTTAGTTCAGCAAATTAAACACTTGTTACCAAGTAACATATTGCCATCAAGTCATTTAACAATGTGAACATGATTGTAGCAATACAGATATTTCTCATGGCTCATACAGCCTATCAGTCTCATTTGTTACCTCTCACTAGGAAACATAGCATATCATTGCTTTTAAAGCTTATAAAGTGCTTTTAATGAATATTGCATCATAGCTCTTACATGGCTATGCTCACTATTTCATAAAAACCTGCATGATTAATATAAATGATAACATGCACATTATTTCTATATCAGCACAATGTACAATAATGATAGCATCACTATTGGTTAAGGTTTACTTGAAAATCAACTCCAAGTCAAATATAGAGCACCACGGCCATACAGCCAAGAACGACTGTGCAAGGGGAAGCCACCACGGCCATGCTACCTTGCACGGTCGTGCTACAAAAGATCACCACAACCGTTTTACACTTATGAAATCAATACTTCAAACCGATTAGGGTTTACTATTCATATCACATCACTCAAGGTTAGAGTTCTTATTTAGCATACCCTAAATTAGGATTTACTATACTCATCACATTACCCTAGGTTAGGGTTTACTATTCACATTAAATCATCCTTGATTATGGTTATCATTAATATCTCACCATTAGGGTTTACTATTCACCCTAAGTAGGAATGATCAACAAAGTACCTTTAATTTAAGGGTTACCATGTCATCATTATGAATTAGGATTATATCATCATCATATATTAGGGAAACTCCCATTATTGCTCTCAATTAGAGTTATGATTCATTAACCATCATAATTAGGGTTTCAAGATCTCACTAACATGGATCATACCCTAATTAGGTATTCATATATATATTGGGAATCCATTACTTGATTAACATTCATATAAGAAGTCTTCTCTCTCATCTTTCTATAAGTTAATGTTTGCATCACCCTTGATTAGGCTAAGTCAATTCAACATTGACATCATGGGTTATGTCATTTCTATTGTGATCATTAAAGCTTACTCATTCAAAGAGTACTAATCACTCTATCTCATCAAGGGTACCTTTATTTTAATCACCATTGATCACATCATGTCTTAATCAACTACTTACTTGGTCCTTTAACCACTTTAAGTATTCATGAGGTTTAGGTTAATCAACCACTAAACCATCTTGATCACTAAAGCATCAAACGATCTTGACCTTCTCACACCTCAAACGGTCTTGCACACTAAACCTCCAAAAGGTCTTGGACTGCCCTTGAAACCGTTTGGTGATGAAGACCATTTAGTCATGTTTGACTTTGAAATTGTTTGGTGATGAAGACCGTTTGGTCATGTTTGACTTTGAAACTGCATGGACACAACCAAACTTGAAACCGCATGAACACAACCGACCTTGAAACCGCATGAGACTAAATGGTTTAGGATCGTTTGGTCCCAAACGGTCTTGAGACCATTTGGTCCAAACCACCTCAAAACCGCAAGGACGAAAAAGTGTCTCAATCAATTCAATTGAAATAGGGTTCCCAATGTTGAACCCCTCAATCGATCATGCACATGTTAGCCACTCATCAATTGAGATAATTAGATCAACCTTCAACTGATTTGACCCTCAATTGATCATCAATTAGGGCTTGGATCAATTGGATTAGGGTTTGAAATCGATGTCCCTTCAACATACTTCATTGTGAGTCTAATTGATTTGAACCCTTTGACCCATCACCCAATTTGGTCACGACCTAACCCCAAACGGTCTTGGGATCATTTGGATGACCTCCAAATGGTCTTGAGACTGTTTGCTCAAGTCAACATCAAAAACCAACTCAATAGAATTAAGGTTTGATTCATTGGATTGATCACTAGGTCAACAATCAATTACACTTCAACTTGTTACCTTTAGATCTTCAACCACTTAACCATAGTCAACCCTAGACATCCAAACGGTCTTGAGTGATCCCCAAACGGTCTTGAGACCATTTGGATATACTCCAAATGGTCTTGAGACCGTTTGGATATCCTCCAAACGGTCTTGAGACCGTTTACCCATTATTTCATCAATAACCAAGTCATTCATTTAGGGTGTGGATACTAGAATTGGTCACCAAATCAGCAATCGATTACTCATCAACTTGATATCTTTGGATCCTTAATTGGTCAACCATGCTTAAACCTAGACCTCCAAATGGTCTTAGGTGATCACCAAACGGTCTTGAGACCGTTTGGGTGATCCCCAAATGGTTTTGAAACCGTTTGGGTCACTCAACCCAAACCTCAACATAATTCAATTATTGAAATCAGCAATTGACCCGATTAGGGTTTAGATGATTGATGAGCCTTTGATTGGTGAAACACTTGGAATTAATTGATTATTTTTGGTGGTAATTAGTCTACATTATTCTCAACAGTCCTCCAAATGGTCAATGCCTCCAAACAGTCTTGGACCATTTGCTTCTATGCGGTCTAGTGAAACTGTTTGCATTCAAACGGTTTGAAACCGTTTGCTCCCAAACGGTTTGGGAAACCGTTTGAGCAAGGTTGGGAGACCGTTTGCTAAAGTATTTCTTGGATAAACATAGAAATTAACATCATAATCTTCTACCTATGTTCAACCAAGAATATGGGTTGTTTTTCACGGAAATGATAGCAAGAACACATGAGTAGTAAAAGAAGAAGAAAGAGAACCAACGATTTTAATGGAGATGAGGATGCATTAACAAAGCTTAAGGATTAGAGTTATAAAACCCACCTCTAGGACTGATCCAGAGCTCCAAGCTCCGTAGCTTTAATGGTGGAGGAAGCTCTAGCAGTTTTCCAAGGTTCGTTCTTCAAGTTTTGGATGGAGAAGATGGCTAGAAAGGAAAATTGTGTGAAGAACACCATGAATCTAACCTTATATTGTGGTTTCCACCATGAATTCGAGGTAGATGGTGATCAAAACTTAACAAGCTTAGTTGGGTCGTCCTTCCTATAGTCCAGAGCTCTCCCTTGGTTGGCCAAAGCAAAGTGATGAGAGAAAGAAGCAAAGGAAAATGATCCTTTGAGTTATTGGAAAAGATACCTATATATATATTTATGGGTTTTTCAAGGAAAATGGAAAAAGATAGATATTTCCTTTTATCTCCCAAAAAAAATCCACAAAGGCTTCCTCCATCCTTGGATATGTTTCCACCTTCTAATATCATGAAAAAATCCTCCTTTATCCAAGGTTTAAAGGAAAAGAACTAATCACCTTTTAAGAGAGGTATATTAATATCCACCCTTATTGGATATTGCTTAATATATTATTAGTGTGAGTAGTTTCCACTCCTACCATGATCTTTTTGGTGCCCAAGAATGACACAAGCTCGTCCATATTATTACAAACACATCCTCCAACTTTTGGTTGAAGGGCTTCATAATTAATATATTTCTTTTTGCATTAAATTATATTAAAGAGTCGTTTGTGCTTAAATCTTGATTATTCCAATATCAAGATTCTCTCTCCTCCATGATTATTCAAATGAGGCGCCCCTCTCATTTTATTTTCTCTTCTTGATGCCAAGAAACATGAGAGATCCTCTAGAGGGTATATTTTACATGTTGGACCCTAGGTTTTGGGTAAATTGTACTTTACACCAAAACTAGGTTTTAAAGCACAAGGATTGCTTTACAAGCTATATCTTGGTACCCAAGCTTGTGAAAACTGTACCACTTCATCATATTCACTCTTATGATGTATCATCATTAGAGGAACATCTTAACATGTGCAATTTGTAAGTTAACCCCTCTACTTGGGTAGTTTGCACTTTAGTCCATTATTAACACAACAATGTTCTAACATTATTCAAAAAAGACTGAAATAGAAATATAAATTCCTCAAAAGCTTTAATTATTTTTCAAGGAATATAAGAAAGCATCTAATCAACTTTATTAGGCAAAACACCTAGGGTTAGTGTGAGCTCTGATCTCCAAAACCACGATATAAACTTAGCGGAAGCGATTCGATTAACAGCGGAAGACAAAATCACGGGAAATTAAAACTTTTCGAGATAAGAGCTTGAATCTATAAAAACTTCTTTCATAAAAGGAGATAAACTGTTTACATCTCAGATAATTACTTCTTGAGTAATTATATACAACATGATACAAAATCTCAAGAACTCAAAACCAAAAATCTCAGACCAAAAGACTCCAAGGACCTGAGAGTACAGAGAACACATAGGACTGACTATCTAACTATACAACTCAGTAGTCTGAATCTCCACCTGAGATTTACTGCTGCTCCTGATGCTACTGCTGCTGATATTGGTCACCTGAAGATTGATTCCTTCGCCCTCGACGACCACCTAAAAAGTTGAAATCTACGGGGTGAGACAATTTTAAATAATTGTCCCAGCGAGAGTTATAACTCTTCGCCAGAAGATTTATTATAGCAACCAAGAATAACATAGGCAATAAAATCTTTAAGGTAAGCAACAGCAGATTGTTATCAATTAGAACAATAACATTTAAGGAATATGAAGAACATGTATACTAAGTAAAGTATCTTCAACCAATGTATCTCGTAGTTCAACCTAAGCAGATATACTACGCGGTTGATTATGTTTTACAAACATCATTATGCCCTACAGAGATGAGGTATACCGCTCATACTCCAACCGATCACTATTAAGTCACATCGGTATCACACATAGGTCATCAAAAGAGCCGGATTCTTATGACCTCATCTTCCTCAGTCAGTAAGAGGATCAACATGTAGGACATCTAGTGTCTCTACTACTATAGCTTACCAGGGTATTCTGGTACTTCGCTATTAGAGTCACAGTGGCATTCTGTACTCTCTTCGCTATCGAAAGATTTCTTGTTTATCTCTCATCGATGCGTTATAAAAGATTTCCTCGGGAGATTAGTGTTATATCACCCCGGCATAAAACATAGTGAAGGATTGATAGATTAAGATACATCTACATCAATTCCTACACTAGGATGTAAGGAAATTCACATCCATATTACCCCACATATTCAAAAATATGTGCTCCAGGAATCCCCTTAGGAAACCTGTTTCACCATAATTTAACTCCTGACAATGATGGATCTATGATCAGGGCTCTACATGGTATGATTATACTTGATTAGTTAGGTACATTTCAGTATTCTTTTATCATCATACATGTTTTCAAACATTAATCATTAGCATAGAAGCTATGAAGGAAGAATACTAAATGTAATAAGCCTATCTCTCATCAATTATCATTTCTCAATATTCTCATCACAAGTCATCTCTTAAAGCATGACCTTGATGGTATTCAAGGCTCTCACGGCCTATCAATCTCATAAGATGCTATTAACAAGGCATCAAGATATATATCACTATTCATAAAGCTAACAACATGCTTTCAATGAATATAGTATCATCATCCATACCTGGATATGATCATCCTCATAAAGGAACCTGCATGGTTGAATCAACTGATAACAGTAAATAACTCATTTAAAGAAGTTGTATCTCCCTACTCATACAAGAGCTAGGTTTCCCTGGTTTTCATCGATTAGGGTTTAATATTCACATTACATGTCATCACCCTAGAAATAGGGTTTACTATTCACCTCATGGTGAAATGATCTCATAACATCCTCATGTATGAGAAACATCATCATTAAAGACCTCAGATAAGATTAAGATTCATCAATTATCATAATTAGGGTTTCCATGATCTCACATAAGTGGATCATACCTAAACTTGCACATTTATGTATATTGAAGGTATTTTACTTGAGTTTCCATTATAATTGGTACTTTCTCTCTCCTCTGACTAGTAGATAGTGATTACACCACTCTAGATTAGGTTGGGTTAAGTCCTCATTGATTAATACAAATCAACTCATCACTATCATGTGATTAGGGTTTGATTAAAACAAGGTATCACTCAATTGAACCTCTTAGGGGTATTTTGGTAAATTACCCATTGATCATCATCATGGGTCAATTCATTAATCACTTGGTCCCTTAATATCTTGAGTTACCATTATGGTTTAAATAAGATCATCATTGGACCATTTACACCTTCAAGTGATTAAGTATAATCAACCTTGAAAATCTCTAACTGGTTTAGGGTTTGACTTTCAACCTTCAACCCATTTGATTCTTAGATGATCTTGAACTCGTTTAACCTCAAACGACCTAGAACCCATTTGAGCCTTAAACGAGTGTGGACCCACTTAATCTTAAACGGGTGTGGACCCACTTGAGTCTAAACGGGTGTGAACCTGTTTGAGGTCAAACGAGTGTGAACCCGTTTGGGCTTAAACGAGTGTGGACTCGTTTGGACTCAAACGAGTGTGGACGTGTTTGGACTCAAACGAGTGTGGACTCGTTTGGACTCAAACGAGTGTGGACCAACTTGGTTTCAAACCGCATAAACATAAAAGGTGACACATAGGTTATGATTGAATAGGGTTTCCTATGTTGAAGCCTTTAATTGGCCAAGGCCATGTTAACCACATACAAATTGACTCAATTAGGATGAGCCTCAATCAATTGGACTCTAATTTGACCCTCAATTGAAAGCTAATTAGTATTAAGTCTAACTCAATTAGGGTTTCCAATCGGCTAATCACCAATTTTCAACAATATGATTCAAATCAGAGTTGAACCTATCAATTGACCTCCAATTGGGCCCAAACTTGGCTCAAACGGTCTTGAGGTCGTTTGGGTGACCTCCAAACGATCTTGAGACCGTTTGACCAAAGTTTGACCAAAAACCAAAATGATTTGATAAGGGTTGAGCCCTAATTAAATAAAAAAATCAGCACTTTTCATCAATTTATCAACATCTTGTAATTGGACCTTCAAACCATCAAATTTCTTTAACCCTAGACATCCAAACGATCTTAGGGTGTCACTAAACGAGTGTGAGATCGTTTGGATGAACCCCCAAACGGGTTTGAACCCGTTTGGGTCCTTCAACGCAAAACTCAACAAGATCTATATTTTAATTCAGAAATTTTAACCTGATTAGGGTTAGGGTGTTGAAGTGCCTTCAACTCTCAATTGGTTAGGAATTAGATTACAATTCTTTATAGGAATGAAATTCAATATATTATGAACAGGTATCCCAAATGGTCAACGCTTGGTCAACTCACTCAAACGGGTTGAAACCCGTTTTCCCAAAAGTTCAAGTTAATTAGTTTGGAAAAACATCAGTACTTAATTCAATTCTATTGCCTAATTGATTGGCCTTCAACCTACGATTCCTTTGGAGTTAACCCCTCAAATTTGGTGGGTCATTAGCCTACATAATTGTGAACAGAAAACCCAAACGTTACACGCTTGGTCAACCCTATGAAACGGTCTTGGGGTCATTTTGATCCAAACGATCTTGCGGGATCGTTTGAGATCAAACGGGTTGAACCCGTTTGACCTTAAACGAGTTGCACTCATTTGGACCAAAAGGGTCCAAGGTCGTTTCATAAAGTGGCCTAGGAATCCATGCCCATCATCCTCAACCTCTGTTCAGGTCGGTTCCTCCACCGTTTTACTTGCAAATGAGCAAGGAAGAAGGGAGGTAGAAGAAGAACTAATCATAGAAAACAAGAACAAAGATATGCATAACAAAGCTAAGGGTTAGAGTTATAAAACCCGCCTCAAACGTGGTTCGTAGAGCTTCCAAGCTTCCAAGCTTCAAGCCTTTAATGGCATCTTGAGCTCCACAGGTCGGCCAAGGTTAATTCTTCAACAAAAAGATGGGGATGGTCGGCTAGAACAAGGAACCTAAGTAAGAAAACTAGCAATTCAACCTTGTAATACGATTTCCTCCATGAATCCAAGCTAGAAGGTGGTGTTCTCTTACCTTAGAACAGGTTGGTCATTTCCTTGAGCTCCTGAGCTCCTTCCTTAGTCGGCCACAGCAAGAGATAAGTGAAGAGTGAAAGGAAAACGTTGCCTTTGATTGCAAAGGAAAGGGTATAAGTACCTTTGGGGTTATTCTCATCATAAGGACAATTTACTTCTCCTTTTCACAACTAGGTCCTTCCTTTCTTTTAGGAACGTCCCTCCTCTTCTTTTATAAGGTAAAACTCCTTCTAAAACCAAGAACTAAAGGCAAGGAAGGTCAACTTATCACTAAGGTACATATGTACATAAGGGTCTCCTTACTTACATCTTGATGATTTAATTACAAAGGTGTTCCTTATTATATGATTATTCAAAGGAAATGCCCCCTTCATCATTATTAGCTTAAATGATGTCAAAAGTCATAAAAGATGTTCAAGATGGTGTATTTTATAAGTTGCACCCCACATTTGGGTAAATTGCACTTTAATCCAAATTAGGGTTTTTAAGCACAAGGATTATTCCACAAGCTGCATCTAGATGCCCAAGCTTGGGAAATCCATCATGTCTCATCATATTTACTCATATGATGTCTCATTATCAAAAGAACATCTTAACATGTGCAATTGCAAGTTAACCCCTTAACTGGGTAATTTTCACATAAGCCCCTGCATTACCAAAAATAATACTACAACTTTGATTAAAAAGGACAAAATTGAAAGTATATGTTCCTGAGGAACTTAATTACATGTCAAAAGATAATCACTAGGGTTTAATTACATATTTAGGCAAAACACCTAGGGTTAGTTTATAACCCAGGTCAGGGATGTTACAGTTAGTACATAACCCAGGTCAGGGATGTTACATCTGGACCCACTACCCAAGGCTCTAGCAGAGTTTTAGTAATGACAACTTGCCACATATATTACCACTAGCCTTAACTGTGTGCTTTGTCCTCACTCACACACAAGCCAGGATAAATTTCCTAACTGGTCAACCATCCTAGTACTACTCTAGGCTGATCATGCTTAACCATAGAGTTCTCTAGTGATGGGATCCCAGAAAAGGATGTGCACCTTTGTGACATGGGTAGTCCAGATATTTCTTTTGATATCATTTTATCTGAGGCATCAAATCTTGGGATGTTACACTGCTCCTATAGAAGTATTATAACCATATCTAAGCTTATCTAGTAATAGTAAGAGTTAAACAATAACTCTAGTATTAATAGTTCTTATTATTATTATTATTATTATTATTATTTTCTTATAAATTATTCTTGTATTGATATTATTTTCACTGAGTTGTGGGATAGAAATGTAGATAATTGAATTATGAATCCACATAACCAAGAATGAGCCAAACCAAAGTTGAAATGGAAAAATTATAGTATTTTTATTTTTCCTACAAAGTTTTTATCACTTGACAACCTGACGTGTATTTTACTACGCGCTTAAACGCAAGTATACGCGTCGAGTAATATAGGCCTTGTGAGGCCCGAGTCGAACTTAGGGATACGTGAATTATTGGAGACTTCTACTAACTAATCGCAATCAGCTAGACCGATTAACAAAGTAGGATTTTGTGTTCAAATTAAAAAGAAAATAAAAATCAAACTAAGAAAACAATCGATTAAAGGTTAATTTAATCAATTCAAAGGGATATCTTTAGGATGGTGGTTTCACCGCGGGTCAACATTGTATTAGGTTTCATATAATTCCTCACACTTCTCTCTCTATCCGGGTAGTGGCCTGAAATGAGAATTACCCACTGTCGTGGTGTAATTCACTACTTAGGTTTAGGTTGATTCCACCGTCGTAGTAATCATTCCCCTAAACTAAGCGCATTAAAAACGGTCTCTCAGTTCCCACCATTAATTTTATAACTCCTTTGTCAAGGGTTTTATTGATTAATGTAGAATTCGTCTCTTTTCAACCGTTAATCCTTCTGTCGAAGTGATTAAGGGTGTTAAATTATTATTATGGTGATCAAGCATAACAATAGAAATGGAGAAAACGAATCTATACCACGGATTTGAGAGAAAAATATGAATTATTGATATAAAAAATGTCATACAATGCATTCCCGGGCTACTCTCGGTCCTAAAGATTGAGGGTTTTAGCCTCTCATGTTCATCTCACACGAATACATGGTAGAAATTGGGGAATTCATAAGAAAAATGGGAAATAAATGGGAAAACCCCTGAACGGAGAAGAACCGGTGGATCCTTGGCGTAGAACACGAGCTTCCCCACCTGTCGGTGGTGGAAATCATCTTCGGCAACGTCCGAATCACCCGGGATGAGCTTCTCGGCCTCCGTTCTCCTTTCTCTCCTCCTCGGCACTCGTGCAATCCAAAAATGAGAGCTCTCCTCGTCTGGGCGGCCGTCATTAGGTATAAGTCCCTAATTAGGTCGTCAAATAACAACAGCCATCCAATCGAGATCAAAACAGATCCAACGCATATCTGCCGGCGTCGATACCATCGACGCGGGTCGATGGTATCGACCCAGCGGATTAGCGGCAGCTTTCCTTTCTTTTATTCTGAGCGCCTGTGGTGATCTCGATACCATCGACTTGGGTGTCGATGGTATCGATAGTTTCCTCGCCAGCAACTTGAAGGGATCTCGATACCATCGACTTAGGTGTCGATGGTATCGACTCTGTATTGCTCTTCTCGGCTGAAAACCTGTGGCTTGGTCGATGGTATCGACTTCCGTCGATGGTATCGACGGAAGCAGATACTTGTTTTTCCTGAAATTTCACAACAAGCCCAAGTAAATCCACACAATTTATAATAAGATGATAAATAATGCTCAAAATAGTAAAACAAAGGGGATTTGATATAATATAATGGCAAAGACCAAATTAAGTGAATTATGCAATATTATCCATGAAAATGAGTAATTAAGGCACAAAACACATATGAAATGGGTCTATAAATGTGACTCAAAATCATCGCATCAAACTCCCCTAAGCTTAAACATTGCTCGCCCTTGAGCAACTAATCCTTAGAATAAGATTGCAGATGTCAACTAATAATCAACACATCACCCCACATTCCACATGACTCCCACTGAACGTTCTCAAACCGGCCTTTCCTAATCATAGAACAGTAATTACCCTACAGGCGACAATAATCATCAATAAGAAAAATTATCCTTCAAACTGATGAACACAATCACATAAGGCAGTTAACATAATAAAATTTGCCGATTCAGCATTAGTGCATCTTGTGATCGCCTACACTACGTTGGTCGCCCTAACTACCATCTACATGGAAGCAGTTCTCCTGATAAACATGAGTGAGGAGAAAATCACGGTGGCCTACCAATCCGAGCAACGGGTGGATGGAATGGGTGGTTCATGGAAGAATTTGGAAGTATTACACAGTTTCAAAATGCATACAACAAAATGCCCTAAATGATGCAAATGCACATTGAAAATGCCCTAATGCTTAAACTTGGGTGGAATGATGCATGCACTAACCTTCCACCTCAAAAAGAGATAGAAATCAAATTAAGCCACATCATGTACTCAATTTCCTTGTTATGCAAGTGATATCATGTTCCTTTCTCCCTCTTATTCCATTTCCTTCTAAATTCTCTCTTTTTTTTTCCTTTTCTCAATTGTTTCAGATTTTCAGAAAATTTTCTTCTTAGCCCACATATCCATAATTGCTCAGAGATACATGTGTTAGGCTATTTTCTTCATGATTGGAAATCTTTGTACTATTTCGAGGGTATGGAACAATTTAGATCACTTTTCAAGACAAACTGAGGTACATGGTGTACTTATGCATGAAAATCATGAAAGTTGTGAGTGCAACTACATGACATGCACCTAAAGGTAATATGCATGAATCACTATACATTTTTTTCCGTTTTATGCAAAAGTATGAAAATAACAATGCAAATCCTATCTACATGCTATGCACGCAAGAAGGAATTAAAACTGTACTTTACTTCCAATTCTTTGGTGGATTATGGAAAAATATGAAGTGGAATGATCACAAGATTAAGTTACTGAACCTTAGAAAAAAATATCATGTGTCCCTCCTTACTGACATGTATAGTAGTTCAAAGGGTTCTTTCTCTTATATCCAATTAAGGTCTCATTACCATTTGATTAGGTTAGGCTCAAACAACCGTTACTATCCACTTTTCATGAGTCAATGGGGGTGTGGGTGTGACATATTGCTTTAGAGTTGACATAATCAACCATTTTCATAGGACAAGTTTCCCAAGGACAACCAAGTTAAGCTATCCAAAAGACACAGAAATTTTTAAATTCCCTTAAATTTCCCATGAAAACAGCGAGATGACAATTTTTAAGACATCCACGATTACACTAGATAGATGTGGATCCTAAACAAACTAAAATTGCAAGAACAAATAACAAAGAAAAAACTAAAAACAACTAAAAAAAATAAAAGATAGAGCTGTTCCAGCCACCCCCCTAAGCTTGAATTCGACTATGGCCTCATAGTCAAAAACCAACTTAAGGGTGGAACAGTGATACCCTGATCAATCTTGTGGAGGCGGTGGTGGATATTGCGGTGTCGTAGGATCCCAAGACGGGTACTCCCCCTGGAAGCTTGGATCATATTGGGTCCTCGGCGGAGGCTGTGGATAGACTCCAAAGTAGTCTTGACTCCAGTAATGGTCAAAGAAGGGCTCCTGTTGCGTCTCTATCCGCTGCAACCGGGTGTGCATTTGCTCTTGGTTGGCGAGGATGAGCCGCTCGTTCTCGAACATAGCCCGTTGGTTGTCAAGTACCCGGCTCGTAGTCTCATGAATGCCGGTATACATACCCATGTGCTGTTGCTGAGTCTGCTGGATGTCCTGCAGCATATTGTACATCCCCTGCATGGAATAGGGATCCGCGGTTGGCTGCTCGTACTGTGGTGATGGCGGCGGGGGCTGAGATGATGAAGATGCACCCGGATGCATCCTAGGACGCTTCCGTGGTGCCACACGTGCTCGAAGAGGTGTGAAAGCCTCCTCTTCCTCTGCAGCCTCGCCTTCTTGCTCGTCACCACCGCCTTCTTCCTCGGAGGACTCGATGGCTATGATTGGCCACCGGAAGTGCTGCTTGCCCTCTATGTTGAAGACGTCGTCCGGTAGGGAGCTCTCCTGATAAGCTTGGTTGACGTGGCAATGAGCGTACGCCAACCCGTCCCGGAAAAGGATGAGGTTTGAACGGTGCAAGTGTTGCACGTTCACCTTGCTCCTTGTAGAGATCGGAGTCATGGACTGAAGGTTCATGCCCCAAGTAAAGTGCCAACTTGGTGACAAGACCACCAAAATGGATTGGAGCCTTCCTTGTGCTCCTCTTCACCGCTAGGACGCGCTGTAGCCAGAACGCCCCCCAGTTGCACTCTTGACGTTTCAGGAGTGCGTAGAGAAAGAACAGGTCACTCTCCTAAAACTTGCTCAAAGCAAGATCGCTTCTCATCAGTCTTGGAGGGCTCGGGAGAGTGCTCGGCACAAAGGAGGATACTTGCTCTGAAGTTGTGACGTCAAATGACGTTGCAAGTCCCCTTAAATAGGTTTGATCGGCGCCCCTGTTGACCCGTCGATACCATCGACGCGGGTCGATGGTATCGACACATCTCGCGGGTAGCCGCCTCCCTCGCGAGTATCGACGGCTGACGTTTGCTGGATCGAGAAACCCGGATTGCTGACGGGTCGATACCATCGACGGAAGTCGATGGTATCGACGCAGCACCCAGATCGTTGACGTGGCTGTCGCGATCGTCGTTGATGTCTGTGTGCGGATCGGTGACATGTCCGTCGATACCATCGACGAGTGTCGATGGTATCGACTTGCTTTTATTGTGACACCACCGTTGTGTTGCATTCAACCTGTGATGATGTCGATACCATCGACGAGGCCGTCGATGGTATCGAGTTGACTGAGCAAAACTCGTCTGAATATCTCCAGAGATCTCGATGGTATCGACTGGGGTGTCGATACCATCGACACTTTTATTGCGACCTATCTGTGACGCAGTGTGATTTTTGCTGGTGTCAACCTGGACCCATGTCGATACCATCGACGAGTGTGTCGATGGTATCGACCCTGCCTGTGCCTGCACATTCAACAAACGGATCTAGGTATCATTTTTAAACTAAAATTTAAACGAAACAAAAGCAATCTATGACTAAAATTACACTATCCTAATGTACCAATGGTTGGGTTGCCTCCCAACAAGCGCCCTTCTTTAACGTCTTAGGCTAGACGTATGACAGTCATCATCTTTTCACCTTGGGGACTGCACTTAGAGGATCATGCGGTAATTTGAATTCAACACGATCTCCTCCAATGCCCAAAGACAAAGTACCTCTCCCTAAGGCAGTCACAACGTCTGCCGTTGCTTGAAACGGTCTTCCTAGGAGAATTTCACAACTTTGGAGTGGTGGCATATCCATGACGACAAAGTCCACAGGAAATATGAATCTATCCACTTTGACGAGAACATCTTCACATACTCCATAGGGTCTCACGGTAGACCCATCTGCCAATTCAATTGTTGCGGATGACCTCTTTATCTCTTTTAACCCCAACTTTTGAAATGTAGCCAAAGGCATGAGATTTATACTAGCGCCGGAATCACATTGCGCTTTAGAAACATGCTGACCACCTATTGAACACGGAATGTAAAAACCTCCTGGGTCCTTTCTCTTCTTTGGTGAACTCCCGTGAATCATTGAGCTCACTGTCTCATTCATCCAATAAATTTCATCGTCTTTTATGCGCCTCTTCTTATTGATGATTTCTTTAATGAACCTCCCATAGGCGGGTACTTTCTCGATCATCTCCACTAACGGAACGTTGATGTGGAGTTTTCGGAATATCTCCAGGAATTTTTTAAAGTGACGATGCTCTTTCTTTGACTTAGGATTAACCACATTTGAAACATCTGCTGCCTCAACACGCCTATGAGGTGGCACATAAGAGCTTTTCGGGGGTACCTCCCCTAAGCTTGCTTCAATCATTCCCTCGGACGTGGGCTTTGGCGAGACATCATCAATAGTAGCAGCTTGTTGTGGTTCCTCTCTCGCCTCAGATGTCTCCACATGTGCACAAACAACCTGCACCTGCTCCTCCTGCCTAGATGGAGATACCATACTCACAACTCTCTCTGATTTTCTGAAGAAATGGTTTCCGCCCGACAATCTATAGTAAGTGCGTGGATACGGTATCGCCGGTGTTGCATTCACATTGAAAGACATTTTTCTTTCTTCTACAGCTTCTTGCACCTGAGATTCCTCCTCAGTGCTTACCACAGACATGTATTTGACCTGATGATGTGCTTGTGGCACATGCGCAATCTCAGTCGGTTTCTGTTGATTGGCGTGCTTGATGGCCGCCACTTCACTTGAAATTTGAGCCACAGTGGTCTCTAATGCCCGCATCTGTGCTCCATGGCTTTGCAGTGTCTGCCCAAATTTGGTTAGAATGTCACCTTGATATTGCAATTGTTTACCAAACATGGCCATCATCTCTTGGTTTTGCTGAACCATTTGACTTAGCAATTCAGTGTTCTTGTCCTCGGTTCTCTGCTGTGGCTTGGCATCCGGATCCTGCAGAAAATTATTTGGATCCTTCCATGAAAACTTTTTGTCTTTTCGCCATGCATAGTCATTGTTTCTATAACCCTGTTGTTGCATGAATTTCACTTGGGCCTCCCCATCATCAGATGCATCCTCCTTACTTAGCACCTTCTTGGCTAGAAGATCTAACTTATCATTCAGCTCCCTAACTATTCTGGATTCACCAGCAGCCTTGACATGTTCCACGGCACCTCTGTCACCCCATGACTGCTTCCTAGCCATTTTTTTCAGTATCTCCCAACATCTGGTATCGGTGTTATTTAAGAAAAATCTGGAACCAGCCGAGTCCAGGTTGCTTCTATCATGCTCGGAGAGAGCAAAGTTGAAGATCTTCACTTGGGTTTCCTTGTCCAGTCCATGGTGTGGACATCTCCTCAACATGACCTGGAATCGCTCCCAAGTCTCAGAATAAGTTTCACCCGCCTATTTGGTGAAATTGTGAATCTTCCTGATCATATCATTGGTCTTCTCAGGAGGGAAAAACCTCTCGAAGAAAACCTCCACCATGTGATCCCATGATTCAAAAAACTTGTCGTCGAGGTTATGAAGTCACTCTCTTGCCACTCCAGCCAAGGAACTCGGGAATAACTTGAGGTAGAGCACATCCTGTGGAAATCGATCTATCTTCACCATATCGCAATTTTCAACAAACTGACTAATGTGTGCCACTGGATCTTCATTTTTCAGTCCGTGAAATGCGTTTGATTTCACCAGGTTAATCAATGCTGGATCGATCTTGTAGGTTGGAATGTTTAGCCCCTTTTTCTTTATAGGCCCCTTTGATGCCGAGGAAGAAGACGCCTTGATCTTCTCCCATATTGTCTGTGCTTCAGCCATTTCTTCTTCTTGTTCTTGCTCAGATTCAGAATTTATATCACTTTGGTGTTCCTCCTCGTAGTAGTCCTCATCCTCTGGTCCCACAGATGGAACCTCAGGTGTGCGATTCACGTAGTCTCGACTACGTGTGTGCACCATGCAAAGTACCTGTAATATGAAAATAGGGGTTCAGTACAATGCTTTGAACGAGTCAACACAATTATAGAGAAATAAAGGAATTTTTGAAATTGTTTTAAAATAAAATTAAAAAAAATGTGGCCTAGAGTGGCCGCTCTTAGCACTCAAAGTGCCAATAATTCGCCGTATCCCCGACAACGGCGCCAAAACTTGATGTGTATTTTACTACGCGCTTAAACGCAAGTATACGTGTCGAGTAATATAGGCCTTGTGAGGCCCGAGTCGAACTCAGGGATACGTGAATTATTGGAGACTTCTACTAACTAATCGCAATCAGCTAGACCGATTAACAAAGTAGGATTTTGTGTTCAAATTAAAAAGAAAATAAAAATCAAACTAAGAAAACAATCGATTAAAGGTTAACTTAATCAATTCAAAGGGATATCTTTAGGATGGCGGTTTCACCGCGGGTCAACATTGTATTAGGTTTCATATAATTCCTCACACTTCTCTCTCTATCCGGGTAGTGGCCTGAAATGAGAATTACCCACTGTCGTGGTGTAATTCACTACTTAGGTTTAGGTTTATTGCACCGTCGTAGTAATCATTCCCCTAAACTAAGCGCATTAAAAATGGTCTCTCAGTTCCCACCATTAATTTTACAACTCCTTTGTCAAGGGTTTTATTGATTAATGTAGAATTCATCTCTTTTCAACCGTTAATCCTTCTGTCGAAGTGATTAAGGGTGTTAAATTATTATTATGGTGATCAAGCATAACAATAGAAATGGAGAAAACGAATCTATACCACGGATTTGAGAGAAAAATATGAATTATTGATATAAAAAATGTCATACAATGCATTCCCGGGCTACTCCTGGTCCTAAAGATTGAGGGTTTTAGCCTCTCATGTTCATCTCACATGAATACATGGTAGAAATTGGGGAATTCATAAGAAAAATGGGAAATAAATGGGAAAACCCCTGAACGGAGAAGAACCGGTGGATCCTTGGCGTAGAACACGAGCTTCCCCGCCTGTCGGTGGTGGAAATCGTCTTCGGCAGCGTCCGAATCACCCGGGATGAGCTTCTCGGCCTCCGTTCTCCTTTCTCTCCTCCTCGGCACTCGTGCAATCCAAAAATGAGAGCTCTCCTCGTCTGGGCGGCCGTCATTAGGTATAAGTCCCTAATTAGGTCGTCAAATAACAACAGCCGTCCGATCGAGATCAAAACAGATCCAACGCATATCTGCCGGCGTCGATACCATCGACGCGGGTCGATGGTATCGACCCAGCGGATTAGCGGCAGCTTTCCTTTCTTTTATTCTGAGCGCCTGTGGTGATCTCGATACCATCGACTTGGGTGTCGATGGTATCGACAGTTTCCTCGCCAGCAACTTGAAGGGATCTCGATACCATCGACTTAGGTGTCGATGGTATCGACTCTGTATTGCTCTTCTCGGCTGACAACCTGTGGCTTGGTCGATGGTATCGACTTCCGTCGATGGTATCGACGGAAGCAGATACTTGTTTTTCCTGAAATTTCACAACAAGCCCAAGTAAATCCACACAATTTATAATAAGATGATAAATAATGCTCAAAATAGTAAAACAAAGGGGATTTTATATAATATAATGGCAAAGACCAAATTAAGTGAATTATGCAATATTATCCATGAAAATGAGTAATTAAGGCACAAAACACATATGAAATGGGTCTATAAATGCGACTCAAAATCATCGCATCACAACCAATGGTTATGATGGAAGGATTGTATATCCTAGATAAAAGGTTTCTCCTAGTCAAAAAATGATGGGTAGCCTAGAGAGTTGGGAACCGCAAAACAAAAGTTTCAATGAGTGTATAGATCGATGATTTTGTATATTGACGAAAAAGTGAGCATCAATAAAATGTCAGGTATACTGATGAGTTAGCGGAAGTGTCTTCCAATGGCTTGGAAATGAGTGCATTCTGATTACTGGTAGGTGATACCTATTGATAGTATGTCTGGATGACAACCAAAATGTTTCTTGGATAAGTGTCTACCAAATGATTTTTAGGTTAGAGCCAACTATAGGTCAAGCAACTAAAGGTTTCACAAACCAATGGTAGATCCTACTGGTGGCTCGTCTGTCGATAGTTCGGATGACAGTCATCAACAAAAGGTGTGATGGCTGATGGGGATACCTAAAGGTTGTCCAAACCAAAAGTTATGCAAAATAAAGGTCAAACTAGAAGATGTTTATCGAAGGTGGGACACATCAAAGCTTTAGAAATTGAAGGATGCACATATAATGGTTTCATCTTCTGATGATTTTCATGCGTACTATCCACTTCTACCAATCGTGAGATCCTTAGATCTCTATAAATTATATGAAAATTGGTGGAAATGATCATGTTAGCTTTAAATTTAGTTCCTCATCCAACTGATCACCTTTGATCGAAGTTGAGAAACAATAACATAGGTGACTCAATGGCCGGTGACGAGAAAGATGACTAGATCAACAAAAATTGAAGGTTTCCTTATAGTTTCATTTTGGTAAGTGGTTTTTATCCATTGATCTTCTTTTTCCTTATTGTCTCTATGCTCAGAGATCCCTATCTTTTCAATCAAAGGTTTTATTTAACCTTCATTCTTCATCTTACTAGGTGTTCTTCAAGGTCAGTAAACCTACGAATAGGTCATTATAACAAATTTTGAAGGTCAAAAACTTGGATCTGACCTAATCGAGATAGATTTAGGGCTTGGGTGAGATC
This sequence comes from Alisma plantago-aquatica, assembly GCA_963693085.1. Lineage (NCBI taxonomy): Eukaryota > Viridiplantae > Streptophyta > Magnoliopsida > Alismatales > Alismataceae > Alisma > Alisma plantago-aquatica. The sequence goes on from OY856415.1 coordinate 501,655,272, forward strand.
AAAGGCAGGAGCCATAAGTTATATTGCATGCAGGTGAGTGCAAATCAAATTGTAACCTTGATTTACAGTATATAAAATTGAAATGATGGTGTTTCTGTGCAAATTCTTGTTCAATAATTGTTAGTGTGAAATTGTTGTTTTTGCATCATTGTTTTTAATTAAAGAAGAATGATGATCATTATATAATGGTGTTGATTATATAATGAGCTATGACATTTATTGTTGAATTATTATAGAACTAAATTTACAAAAAGGTGAAAGGTATGGTAGATTTAGAGACACCAGAATCCCCTCGAGTTTTCCCTAATCCCAAATTTAAAGATTTGAGTTGTTATTTCAAAAAAATTCCTAACAGTTTCCTATATGCTAGATGAATAATGTGAATAATTCTAAATGCTTTGTTTGAGATGGTGGGGTATATTAGAAGTGATAAAGATGTTACTTCAAAAAATTAGGCATCGTTAGACTATAGATGTCTTGAGCACTATACAATCCTTCACATGAGTCATGCAGTATGGGGAGGAAATATGCTTCTGACTAGATGTCGAGATAGATAGATTACTCTGGATCAGGGTGTGGGGGTCGAGGATAGTGAGGTTAGACTCCTTATTATATTGTGGTACCAAATAATAACCAAAGATGTCAGTGGTACCTGTGTTGCTAGTCAGTGGTTATCTTCAGTAGAACCTCTAATGTAGAATAAGTCAGAGTGCTTTGATTCTTTGCCTATGTACTTGGGTTCAGAGGAGAAGTCTAGATATCTAGCCTCTACCATTATCTACCGAGAGCTTGATGCAATGAGAACCAGTGCAGACTGGGTTGTTAGAGATTACATACTTAGGATTTGGAGCATGCTTCTAAGTCTTATAAGTGAGATTGTAGCTTGCTATGATGCTTTCATATATTATGGTACACCTCATGTGGGTCCATGACATTAATTAAATTTAATTAAAGAATTAAATGGGTGTTTAGTGATTTACTCTGATCTGTTTCTATCAATACTCATGTTTTGTTTGAATGACAAGCTAGTTTTAATTGCTTGCATAGTTTACTTGTATCCTAAACATTCATTATTTATCAAACTAATAATCAAGGTTACCTTTTGATTTTCTAAACACTAATCCAGTAGCTTATCAACCTACTACTTTTGTTTTATGAAAGGGTCCAACTACACCATAAGATATGGAAGATATATTTTATCAAGAGTAAAGCAGAGGTCTCATTGAGAAATAGTTATATTAGATAGTCAGTCTTTTATCTTTCATGCAATCACAAGAATGAGAGAATAAGAGAGCAGATTGGAAGAAGTTTTACACATTGTATATTAAGTGAAAAAGATTCTTATATGTAGAAGTCAAACTCTATTGTAATTTTTACATATCGTTGAAATAAGAAGTTATCAATATTTGAATTCCATTACTATTTATATTTAAGTAAAAGAAAAGAAAAGACTAAGGTTAATTTTTATTAAGAGAGTAAAATTAATGGTTAGATGAATACCTCCTTGGCTGATCTAAAACCCTGGTTAGTGGGTTCACGTCACGTCAAGAAGTCAAGAAACTAGGCCAGTAATCACATGTTACTTGAGGATCAAGATGAGAATAGGTACCATAGAAATAACTGACCTTGTGATCTACTTTTCCTAAGAAATATGACTCATATCGATGGTTATATGAACACTTTGATGAGATTCATACGTTTTTGTGGTATTCAATTGAACAAATATATGAATCCAAAACATGTGAATAAATACTCTTATGGTTTGATGATCTAGTAATGCTAAGGAATCCCTACAATAATCATATTTGGAAGGTTTAGGTATACCCGATTGAAAAGACATTTTTTCTAGTTTGGATCCTAGGTCTTAATCTAATATTCATGGCTTCTCTTTTTCTCAATGATTTTCACGCACCAATGGAGAGTTGTACATGGAATGTCATAAGTATAAAAAGTTATATGCATTGATTCCTATTTTACTATCGCATGTGGCATGGGGCATATGCACTATTTGGTTTGATGAGAGTAGCATCATAAGATTGGAATCTCTAGGTAAGGGCCTTGTAACAACCCCGCCTCCCGGTAACCCCCGATTAAGGGAGACCGAGAGGTCAGATCCGTTATCCCAATTTCCAGATCAAAGGTTCGATAAGTAATCAATAATAATTATCAAATTCTACCAGACTATACTGAAAAGTTGTAATAAAATAAAGTTTTGCATACCTTTTGAAAAAATTGGATTTCTAAACTTCTATCCACATACAGAAACTATTCTAACTAATCCACCTTGCACTTTAATTCATGTATTCACAATATGCCAATTTACTGTTTGTTCATTTGGGATTTGTACCTAAAATATCAACAAACAAAACGTCATTCAGCATAAATGAATATATAGTATGTAAGGGAAACAATAATCGTGCAATTAACTGTAACAACATATTGCAGTCAATTATGATTTAACAAACAACTTTACGCTTTAAACATAACTGCTCAATCCATACATACCCTAGCCTCTGCGTTGTCCCTGCAGTGGACTTGGATGCTACCTTCCTTATGGTAGATCCCCATTAAACCCTCATGATCCTACCTAATAGGTGAATCAATTTCTAGGGTTGAGTTGCATGGCACTACCCATAGGTAGCCCACTCCTTAACTCATGGTGTGCTATGGAGTCGCATGGCACTACACTTGGGTAGCCCAATTCCTAACTCATGATAACCTGATGTCCTACTTAACAAGTAGGCCATGTATTAGGTTACCCTTTTCATCATTAGCAAAGCCACATAGGAGGACCAGGATCTGAGCCAGTCATGTATATATATTTATGGTGATAGTCATAGTCACTTTATAGTTGCATGTAATAAAAGTCATCCAAGTAGTTATTTTTAGGAAACCGATAAAACATTCGAGAATCATCGTGAAACTAAAGCGATTAACCACAAGTGTAACCACATACCTATGATTGTAGATTTTGAGACAAAATCAATTAAGTAGAGAAAACCCAACCAAGAAAGCAAGTATGCACAGAATCCTAAAATAAACATACAAATTTCCTTTTATCAAGATTTATCCAAATGCATCTTGTTTCTTAGGATTTCTATTCCAATTTTTAGGGTTTCCTTTGCAATTAAGGTTTTGCCTCCACTTTTAGTATTATAAACCCTAATTCCACAAAACTACATAAAAACTTCAACTTTCTCATCATAACACTCCTAACAGGATTTGGATCATTATATGGTAACATATTTCCATAATCTGATTTAAACAAAGTTTTTCTCTTCTTTTACCCTAAATTAGGGTTTCTATATGTATTATCCTTCATACATAGATTAAAACCCTAAATTACACTTTTCATGTAAAACAGATTGAAACTCTATTTTAATATTCAACATGTTAATACTTCTCAAATTAACCTATTAAACCACAAAGATTCATCCTTTATACTCAATTAGGGTTTTTAACTACACTTTTAATACATTTTCTATCAAATTAATATACTTTTGCAAAATGAGATAGAAACAGGTTACCAAACCATTTTTATCTTGTTCCTTGTATTTTTCTAAGAAACTTTCATATATAAACTTTTTCCATCAGAGTTTTCTAGCAAAAGATATATTAATTTGATAGAAAATGTATTAAAAGTGTAGTTAAAAACCCTAATTTAGTATAAAGGATGAATCTGTGTGGTTTAATAGGTTAATTTGAGAAGTATTAACCTGTTGAATATTAAAATAGAGTTTCAATCTATTTTACTTGAAAAGTGGGCTGATTTAGGGTTTTAATCTATGTATGAAGGATAATACATATAGAAACCCTGATTTAGGGTAAAAGAAGAGAAAAACTTTGTTTAAATCGGATTATGGAAATATGTTACCATATAATGATCCTAAGCCTGTTAGGAGTGTTATGATGAGAAAGTTAAAGTTTTTATGTAGTTTTGTGGAATTAGGGTTTATAATACTAAAAGTGGAGGCAAAACCCTAATTGCAAAGGAAACCCTAAAAATTGGAATATAAATCCTAAGAAACAAGATGAGTTTGGATAAATCTTGATAAAAGGAAATTTGTATGTTTATTTCAAGATTTCTATGCATTCTTGCTTGCTTGGTTGGGTTTTCTCTACTTAACTGATTCTGTCTCAAAATCTGCAATCACAAGTATGTGGTTACGCTTATGGTTAATCGCTTTAGTTTAACGGCGATTCCCAGATGTTTTATTGGTTGCCTGAAAATAACTGCTTGGATGACTTTTATTTCATGAAACTACAAAGTGACAATGATTATCACCATAAATATATATACATGACTGGCTCAGATCCTGGTCCTCTGTGGCTTTGCTAATGATGAAAAGAGTAACCTAATACATGGCCTACTTGTTAAGTAGGACATCATGTTATCATGAGTTAGGAATTGGGCTACCCACGTGTAGTGCCATGAAACTCTTTAGCACATCATGAGTTAAGGAGTGGGCTACCTATGCGTAGTGTCATGCGACTGAACCCTATAAATTGATTCACCTATTAGGTAGAATCATGAGGGGTTTAATGTGTATCTACCATAAGGAACATAGCATCCATGTCCACTGTAGGGACAGCGCAGAGGCTAGGGTATGTATGGATTGAGCACTTATGTTTAAAACATAAAGTTGTTTGTTAAATTATAATTGACTGCAATATGTTGCTACAGTTAATTGCACAATTATTGTTTCCCTCACATACTGGCATATTCATTTATGTTGACCGACATTTTATTTGTTGGCATTTTAGGTACAAATCCCAAATGGACAAACAATAAATTGGCATATTGTGAATACATGAATTAAAGTGCAAGGAGGATTAGTTAGAATAGTTTCTGTATGTGGATAGAAGTTTAGAAATCCAAGTTTTTCAAAAGGTATGCAAAACTTTATTTTATTACATCTTTTCAGTATAGTCTGGTAGAATTTGATAATTATTATTGATTACTTGTCGAACCTTTGATTCGTAAATTGGGATAACGGCTCTGACCTCTTGGTCTCTCTTAATCCAGGGTTACAAGGAGGCGGGGTCATTACATTTGGTATCAGAGCCAATTCCCCTCCAGTAGGTGGGGCCCACATGGGCATGTGGCATGCCAGTCTTTGAGACTTGTGGTTCACGCATGTTGGAAAGGGCTATCCGAGTTGATGGAGCCGCCCATGCGCTGGTAGTGTCCATGCATGTTGGAAAGGGATATCTAGGTTGATGGAGCCGTCCTTGCGTTGGTAGCCGTAACTGGGAGCTGGGTGTACATGGGCCATTTGGGTCAACACTAAAATGGGGATGATATTATGAGGCCATATAGTTGAGCCTTGACGAGGATGTCAAGAGTCTAAGTGGGGGAGATTGTAACATCCTAAGATTTGAGGCCTCGGTAAAATGATCTTATAAGGAATGATTGGACTACCCATATAACCAAGGTGCACCTCCTTTTCTGGGAGCCCATCACGAAAGAACTCCATAGTTATGTGTGCTCAGCTTGGAGTAGTACTAGGATGGGTGACCAGTCGGGAAGTTGACCCCGGCTTGCGCATGAGTAAGGATATAGCACACAATTAAGGCTAGTGGTGGTCTGTGGGGCCAGTTGTCATTCCTGAAACTCTACTAGAGCCTTGGGCAGTGGGCCTGGGTGTTACAGGCCTGATCGATAATACGAAGGGATGTCAAAATGAATGAAGTGCTAAATTCCTAAAATACATAGTCATCTAGCCCCAATACAAGTACATAATTGGAAGTCAGTATGTACGCTAAGAATAAACACTCTAGATTTTGACTATGATGTTATCTAGATGAACAAATGATGGTAAAAGAGAGAATATCGAGGTTGAGACTCAAATATATATATATATATATATATATATATATATATATATATATATATATATATATTATTCATTGTATTTAAAGACACATTTAGGATATTAAGCTAAGGAATTATTGAGTAATCTCATTGAAATGATTATTTGAGGTCAAAGATTACTTGAGAAAGACATGAATACCATTGATTCTTAGTTGTGGAAAATGATATATGGGTCAATATAGAGAACATATCTCTTATTATGTGTAGGACTATAAACCTTCATCATGAAATTATGGTGGTATTAAATCACATACTAGGAACATGAAAATTCCAAAGGTGTATAGTGTAACACAATAATGAGGATGAAACTCTTAAGAGGTTGGTAGGATGTCAAAACCCTAAAATTTTAGTCTAAAATGTTACAATGTAATGTTGTATTAGAACCCCAGGCACAAAAATCCATGTCCAATTTTTCCTAAGCTTTTCAACTTATATATACACAATAAACTATAATTCAACTACAAGTGTAAAATATACTAAAGTGTGATTGTAGCTAGTTCCAATAAGGTGATAATTAACTCAATTATATATGTGATCCTATTCCAACAAAAATTAGCAAGCTTTGATCACTTATTAATCTATTTTTAACTTAATTACATAAGATGTAGTCCTAGTCAATTAATGAGTGACTTACAAAGGTTCAAAGTCAACTTGACCTATTTATTATCTATCGTATGACTAAATAAATATTTCTTGGACTTGATAATAATAACTTTTCTTCATAATATGATTCGATAAATATTTTCATATAACACTACGTAAATAAATATAGGTTAATAAAAAAATTATATAGTTGTGAGACTTAAACCTCAAAACTAACTTGATTTTCAAAATCCTCATACTCAAACGAGGTAACCTACCATATTTTGGTAGTCTTGAATAAACCTCAAAACCCAATTAATATAGAAACAAAAATAATTATGATAACCTAGATAACCCTAGTATGTATATATAAAACTCTATTAGTCACATTCTAGGTCTATTGATCTAGTGGATGCATTTTAATCACTTTTTCTATGGATCCATCTGATGATCCACTCATCATATCCTCCATGAGTCCAACGTGATTTGAACTCCACAATATGAAGATTCCCCTTGCCCTAATATGCCTCTTACCAAAAACATTGAGCCATTAGAAGACTCTTCTTTCACATTCTTTGCAGCAAGTCTAGCTAAAGGATGCCTAACATATTAGAGTTTTGTTCACCCTATACTCCTAACAAAAATCTAGTACATTCCCTTCCTAGATTATAGCTTGAGTTGAGATCCTATCCATCTCGTGCCTAATTATGACACAACTCAATGCACACACCCGAGTAATATCCAAAAATGGAATCCAATTATTCTTCCTTCAACAATAACACTCAAACAATGATCCCCGACTTCACGTACACATAGAATCAACTGAAGGTTCATGACACCATATAAAACTATTGAGGCACCTCTGTGGAACATATCACCTCCCTAGACCTCAATAAACATCAACCAAGATTCAATTCAACCCTCATGACTAGACTTTATAGTCACCTTTTCAAAATTTTGTTGATATAATATTGTCTACTAATGATTACGAACATCCTCTTGCCCTTTTTTAATATTAACAATTCATTGGTTGGGACATGGAGAACCTGATACGTTCTTGGTTTGGATTATGTTTTGTTTTTATGATGTTTTATCTTCCCCGTGACTCAAGTCATGATGGAGATAGGTTCCCCCAGATATAGCCATACCAAATTCTAAACATGAAGAATCTAAGAATGGTGGGATCCAACATTTTTCTTGAAAGCATTACTTGACACTAGTTTGGGTCACTCTTTGTAGATTGACCATGGGAATCCAGCTCTTGGAATCCTAGTTCCTATCCTTTTCAATGAACATATATGGGTGAATTTTCCTCTATTTAATTGTTCAACTTTGTACATGTAACATGATATAAGGTTAAATAAGCAACTTCATGTTTTTCCTTCAATTCAGCGGACAACAGTTGTAGTGGGCCCAGATCTAGATGGTGAACTTTGGTTAGGTGATGCCATCTAGATGCTAAAGTTTTTTTTGCATTATTTAAATTTTGGTATTTTCAGGATAATGATTGGAAAATACCTCATTCAATTATAATAAAATAACTACCCATTAGAGATTTTAAGAAAAACGTGTTTTGGAAAGGTCTTTCAACAAAATACTCAAAATTTCTATTTTTTATCCTAACTCCCATAGACCAGATATATTTTTCTTGATATCCAATGTTAGGGTTTAAGGTAATGTAAAATATGAAGTTTCTTATGAATAATGTTATTTTCAGGTGATTAAGGGTTTATCTAGTATCAATAAAATTGTCTTAAGGTTTTTATATTCAAGGTTAGTAGGGAATGTCCAATGAATTTCATTATCATTATGACCCCATATTGTTAGTAGAAATACTTCATATTTGGATAATATATCCATACATGCACTCATAATTTAAGTTACTTTAAATATTTAGTTTTTAGAAATTATGTTCATTTACAACCATTCTAAGTACATATTTGATCTATATGAATTATAAGGCAATCTTGTATAATATATTTATGAAGTAATTTATTTTTAGGAAAAAAAAACACATGTTCAATTAAATTATTTTGTGATATTAATCCAGAAACCAAATAAGAGTAAGTCATATTTTAAGACTTCTAGTTAAATATAAAATTATACCAACATAATCCAGATTATGCATAACTATAAAATTGAGAATACAAGTATGTGATTTAATTTAGTGTATCGATTCATTATCATATTGAAATAAAATATTCTAAGTAAAGGTGTGAGACTTTATTTTCAATATTTTAGTTCATTATTATCCTTATTTATAATTATTATAGAAAGTTAAATACAAAATTTATATTTAAATACAAATTGATGACAGTTGTGCACATCTTACTATAAATAACTCTCCTACTTTCGTACAACTCATGATCATGCCTTTGTAGTTCTAGTATTGGGGTGTGTAAGATAAGTTACTATTACAATCCCTTCGAGTTCCATAACTAAGAAATTGCGAAATCATAAGACTTGAACATAACAATACTTACAGACATTGGACTTACATATAAATGCAAAAAGAGTTGAACCTTCTTATGAATTCATATATTCTTCAGTCTATAAAATCTACAACTGCCTAGAACTAAACATTATAATTCATAACTTTACATATAGAATGACCTTTATAAGACATCATCTAAACCTAACCATAGACATGAAAGTGAGTGTATAGGTATGTTCTAGATAAACTAAATGTCTACTTAATTACATTATCCTTGGGTCAATGTGTCACATTCTATCCTTAATAAAAAAAATACACAGTGCATCCTTATGAGACTCATAAGGAGACTCACTGTGTATAACATTGTCACTTAAGATAGATAGCATGTATTAATTTGTATTGAAATATCGAAATATATTTTCTAAAAGCCTTCATACATGTTCCTTGACTTATCTTACAATATCATGTAGATATAAAGATAATGAGTACTTCTTAAAATCATTTTATCACCCACTTTGCTCAAATTAAATAAATCAATTACTTGACATGTGATGCTTGACACTATGATTAACAATAATGATCAACATAGTGACATGAGAGTGTCAATATGGAGAGAACATCCACCACAAACAAAAATTGAGAAAATATAATGAGCTAACCATGTCTTCCCACAAATTGGAAATTACGAACAATGAAATGCAAATCAAACCACTCTTGTCACATCCTAAATTATGTTAAGCATACTTTGGTATTTCATACATTTAACCTTCATTAGGCAATAATTTCGTTTTAATATTTTTTATATTTATTAGGTCATGATAATTAATGGAAAGAGTTTTGGAAATTCAATTTTATGATAAATGATGCTTGATGGCCAAGTTTAGCAAAGAAACAAAATTCTTATAACTAATTAGGATTTATTGAAGATTAAACCTCATTCATTCATTTGAGAGTTTTGAATTTTAAAATAAAAATCTAACTTCACAATAATTATGTACATGGTTTATTTGGTCTTTGTTCAAAATGTTAGGGTTGTTTTGTGTTTTTAACACTGGGAAACTAAATTGACAAGACAATTCTTTAAAGAGTCATTTTCGTTTCTTGTATGTTCGTTTTATTTGAGTGAGTGTATGGTGGGTCCAAACCTAATTCATCCAATTGGGGATGGTTTTTCCATAGGTAATCCCAGCCATTTATAGGTTGTCTTCAACCTCTAAACTCTCCTTTGATAGAAACAACCACAAAAAAGATCATTGTCTTCATATCAAATCTCACCAAAACTAAGCACCAATGAGTTTTTTAGCTTGATTCTAGACTCCTTCTGAAGTATTTCTAGCCCATTCAAAAACCCTAGTTCCTCACACACAATTAACACCCAAAGTAGTGATCCTTACCGTCTTGCATGTTATTGCATACAATGATAGAGTGAAAACTGCCATAACCCAATTCTCTTCATATTCTCATTGTGATAAGCTATTTGTTTTTTCCACTTGAATTTGGATCAATGTCGCTCCTTTCTCTAAAACAAAAGTTGTCTTCCTCCTCTTGTGACACATGACCATGCTCATCATTGATACTTCTATTATAAAATTCAAATGGAGAGAACCTCACAAATGTTCCCACATTTGTCTCTAGTTCCACACTATGTTGGGAATAGGTAGACATCTCCCCTTAACCCCTATTTCCTAGACCTCAAGGAGCTTGTAGAAAACATGAACTAGTCAAGCTCGAGAATTTATTCCTCAATGTAGAGCTCTAGATTGGTAAAACAAATATTTCTTAATCCTCCATCTGCGATAATTTGAGGTATTTGTTATTAATACCACTATTAAATGTATTGTCCTATAATCTATAAATCACAATGATGCCTTACCATTTTTTTGGTCTTTACCCCCCATGGTTTTCTTCTTGACCTTTATCTAGTTCTTGCTAAGTGATTATATCTTGTGACATGTGTGTTTGTGTGCTAAACCACATATATTATTTCCCTTTCTTCTATAGCCATGGAGGCAGCTAGGAGATAGGATCCATAGAACTCCAGCAAAGGGTCTCTAGGTTCTCCTGGGATGCTTAGCTCATTGTTAGTTCCAAGATTCTTCAAGCAACATAACCGGTTGCATTTTCATGAGAGATTTGGTTCTCTAGGAAGAGTAGCTTGGCTCAAAACCATGGTCTAAGGATCAAACTAGGTGGAACAACTACCCTCCTATCTAAATGATGTATCTTTTTGTATCACATCAACATGAACATTTTTGGTATTTTCTAGGTATTGGTCTTGTACGACTATGATTTGCTTTAAACAACTTTTCATGGATTTTTTCCTCAACATGCCTACGCGTGAAAAATAGTTCCAAGTGTTTATCAATATTTCCATATTATTTTGAGCCAACACTCTAGAACATTAATAAATCAATTTAGTTGCATATCTTGAATTTAATTGGATGGTTCTAGCCCTATCTTCAATAAATCTTAGAAATAATTCTTGAAATTAGATAAACTCAAATCTTATGTTGATTTTGGTCATATTATTGAGATATAGAAAATGAGATAGTCTAATAAATTCAATTTGTGTTAGTTTTCATGAAGATAAATAGTTAAGGTGATTGGGGCTTATTATGCTATAAAGGATTAATAGATATAAAATTTGTAAGGGATAAGATCGTGAAAATTATTGGAGATTTTCCTACTAAACCAAGCATGAATTTTCTCATGCTTCATGTTTCTAAGGAGTATAATGTAAATGTTATTCATGTGGCACAACAATCATGGAAGAGGTAGATTCATCATACATATCTTATAAGGATTTACTACATAAATGCATTTATGCATAGAGATCAGATCATTTACACAACATACTCTAATTTTTAAAGATATAATTAAACAAATGGTATGAACCCTAAGCTCATATCAGATAAGAATTGAATTACACACACACACACACACACACACACATATATATATATATATATATGTATATATATATATATATATATATATATATATATATATATATATATATATATATATACAAGGTCATATATCCTTAACACTTATAGAAAGTTAGTTTCTCATGAGCACCCTTCGCTCAATATAGTTTCTAAGTTGTTTGACCCTACATTCACACATTTGAGTGTGACATGGTATGTAAGATGTTTTTCAGGTTATTAAACCTAGCATGCACACCTTGTAAGTGAGATCAGATCATATTAGATCACATTCATGAAGAATGTTCCTTTATATGTGTATGTTTCATTCAATAAATGGTATATAAATACATCATGAATTCCACCAATATTAATCATGTGTAGTATTTCATATTCTTTAATCATTTTGTTAAGGTCTATGTTCATATCCTTTTAAAACTCAACCACTTCCAACTATTTTTTTGAACCCAAAGTTATGTGTTGTTGCACACAGATGATAAACAATAGAGATTAGCTCTCAAGAGGTTGATTCCTATATAAGTTCAAGACTTGGCAAGGTGCCATCTATGCGATCCAAGGGTGTTTATTTAGTTCTTTATGTTGCAACACACTTAGTTCTGTTTAGATATTTAGATACAAGTTTTGTGAAAAGAATGTTTAAGATTATCAATGTAAACCATACCGTTTATAAGGTTATTATATTATTCCAATAATTATTTAAATAAATGGTATGCTATTTGTGACAATCTCTCAGAGTAATCATGAGGGTCATGCTTCTGTGTGGTTATTTATGGATTACATTTGGGTGGTGTTGTAGATCTAAATAAATGGACCACATGGACTTGGAAAGACATGTAGTACGTATGCATTAGGGTCAACATATATGAAAGTATTAGTGATTGTGGTAGCAACGGACAAGGTATACGGAATATAACATATTCCAATTACTCAACATAAACATATCCATGTAATTCAACATTATGTAATTCATTGAAAGAGATGTAGTTATGGTTTTGTATTAGACATGAGTTCCAGGGAATAATATATTTCAAAGACAACATATGTATCAAAAATATTATATCCACCAAACATGTAATGTATCTTATAAACAAGCAACTATGAGAAGCACCATCAAGCTCAGACACTACCTAAGACTTGAGTGTGCAAGATGATATGAAACTCTATTTTAGACTGTAATAACCTCATATTACCTACTCTAGGGAACCATAATAATATTCAGAAATAGTATGAGTTTTTTCCTCTGTGAGTGGGTACTTACCACTTAGAAGTTAAACATGAAATTAAACTATAAGATGAAGGCTATAATATTGACTAAATATTGAAATTAGTTTAAGATTAAACCACAATAATTAGTTTTAATATTATCTATTGCATAAAAATATATTAGGTTTTAGTTACAAGGGCTAAACATGAAATTGGGTAACTTCGAAAGGAGGGAACATAAAAATAAATCATATTAAGAACACATCATGTTCACTAGAGTATCATATTCATATTTTACATATGTTTTCCTTTATTAACATCTTCCATATTACTTAACTAGAGTTATATCAAGAGTTGTGGTTACGACTCTACTCAAATAACTCGAATAGAGTTGTGACCAATTCCTAACACATTCATGGATAGTCTTGTGGCTATGACCCAATACCCTTTCAAAATATATATTGGCTATACCTCCAAGGCCCATCACCTCCTACCTAGATATAAGTGTAAGAAATCCCTTCCTCTTCCATGCACATTAATACTTGACACATATTATAAGGATTGTCCCTTACATTGATATTTTGGATCCCATCCCTCCTCTCTTAGTAGGATTTTTTTTGAATTGTGTGTTTTTAATCCCTCATAAATAATAACAATAAGGGAACAATTGATAAAAAAGAAACTAACCATATGCCATTATTTATCATTTACTTGTATTATAACTTTTATTTAGGTCAACATGTATTAAGATAAGTTAATTATAACATACGAGTATGTTTTTTCTCATTCCATATTGTAACCATATCTTGTCAAAGATCTGTTATCCACCACAATCTCACTACCTTGGTAGATAGTGTTAAAGGGATATTATGTGCCCATACCCGGTTCATTCAAACAACATATGCAATAAAAGATAATGACTCCATTACTATATAATTAACAATTTTTTGATTTTGGGTTCTTGTAACATAATTACAAAAAATTAGAAGACTACTTGATCAAGAACCACTAGCTCATCCAAGCAATGTTCAAGAAGTATATAGAAATCAGTACCAACCATATCACTAGTCTATTCAACACACAGTGAAATGTACCTTTTATTTTGAATCAGAATATAAGAGTACATATTGGGTGGTGGAGTCAACACTAAGTTAGAGATCCTAGATAAGAAATACAAGTTCATACAGATCAATATGGTTTCATGGTTTTTGAATTAATGCTCAAGGGCCAAGGATTAGGGTGTTAAAGTCCTAGGATGATCCTAAGTGGCAACATTATTAAATTTAATCTCTATAAGTTCCATATGATTATCAACATAGAAAGAATGACACATAAATTAGGTCATTATATTAGTCATTTATAAAGTTCATTAATATCATCTTCACATTCCATATACATGTTTCTCATCATCAATTATTGACATGTCATCATGGGTGGGATTTAGATCATGGGTAGTTATATTCAATGATAATTTTGACTAGATTTTATAATAGGTTCACATAACATTGTATTTTAATCAATGAACACTTTCTAATTTGCATGAAATATTTTTATTTTTAAGAAGAAATGATGATCAAATAGGATTTAGTTCATGAAACCATTTTTAATGGATTCTAGGTATTTTTTTATCAGAATCCTACATTTACATGAAAGTTGTGGATACATTCACTAGTACAGGAATGGTCTGTAGTGTCAGTTTTTTTAAGCCTGTAGCATCACTTTATAACTGACCCCTAAGTGGCCATCGCTATAGAATTTGCCCTATAGCGTCAGATTTCTTGACCAAAGAAAACTGACCTTACATAGTAAACACCGACCCAAGAGGTTGTAAAAAATCTAACCCAAGCAAGAAAACAAGAGCCTGTAAGGTCAGTTATTCCAAAAAGGACGACCCTGTAAACTATCTCGGTCGAGAAATATTTTGACTGAGATTATTTCAAATTAGAAAAAAGAGCCTGTAAGGTCGGTTATTCCAAAAAAAGTGACCCTGTAAACTATCTCGGTCGAGAAATATTTTGACTGAGATTATTTTGGTCGAGAAAATTGTCAACCAAGAAAGTATTGTCTGAAGCATCAAAGATTTACTCGATCGATAAATTTGTCAACTGAGAGACCTTCGGTCGACAAAATTATCAACCGACAGGTTTTTAGTCAATTAAATTGTCGACCGAGGGAGTGTCTGCAGTCAGTTGTTCAATCTTTAGGGTTAGTTTTTTTTATAAATAACCAACCTTAGAGGGTCTGGAGCTCAATCTGTTGACCTACTAGCGTCGATTTTCCTAAAAAACTGACCTTATAGAGGACCTATTAGGTCGGTTATTTAATAAAATCGATGCTAGAAGGTCTACAGATTGTTCTTGATAACCAGACCTCTAGGGTCGGTTATTTAAGAAAATTGATGCTAGAAGTTACAATTTTTTTTAAAAAAATCTGCAGAAATAGAAACTGAATAGAAGAACAAGAAGATTCGTATATTCTGGGAGAGGGGAGCATTGATGCTCAACTGTAACCATTCCAAATCACACATTCATAACAAAAATGATTCATATATTCAGTTGAGTTACACATAATCACATCATAATTTACAAAATGATAGATTGCAAGGTCTGAGATGATATTAAATGTCAGATACAAAAGTAATTATGAAAAAGTTCCAAAACCACATACATAAATGGAGCTGACATATTCAATCCAATGCTATATTGACTTCATTTACAAAAGCATCTGACCACTCTTCTCAGAATTCATTTAAGTCCTCAGGTGTGAAAGGCTGAGTTGTAAAGATCTGTAACAGAAAATGCACATGCTAATATTTTATAAAATGACTACAATCACTTGTAAATTTATGATGTTATTCTTTATTACCTGATCTATAGTCTGAATGTCATGTGATGCTTGTTTGACAATAGCTTGCATATATTTCATTACATAGTAGCCACAAGCCCAATCATTATTTCATATAGGACACTACAAATAACAAATTATACTTAATGTTAGTAAACTACTATAAATAGGAGTTGAGTTAAACTATAAGAGTTGACATGTAAGAGTTGAAAATTAATACATATAAGACTAAGCAGTTATCAAAGTAGCTACCTTTACATTTTTCAAAGTCAATGTCTTTAATTTTGTGGGTATTTGTCCTCCAACTTCACGAAAAGCCTTTACACCCCTATCAATTAAATGATAGTTGGTAAAATAGAAATTCTAAATAGAAATATCATGTTGAAGCATTGACTAAATTTATGCTTACTCCATAGCTGGCAATTTCAGTTTGTGAACCCTTGTTATTTTACCCATTGGGTCAAGATAATAAAGAGTCATCAATTTTGGGACAATCACCAATAATTCCCAATGTCTAGCTCTAAGTAAGAATAAAATAAACATTAAAATAAATAATTTTATTCATTATTAAAATTATATTGAATAAAAATACTTACTGGACGTTAAAATGAATTAGGATAATTTCCTTCCCCTCGCTAACAAAATATTTGAATGCAGTAGAGAAGTACTCATTCACATCCTCAATATGTGTCGCCACTTGACTAGTGATTGAAGGAACTAAGAATCCAACATTTCTTATATCAAAGTTTGTGGTCTCGGTATATAAATGGCTGTAAAACATTTGTAATTATTTCCATATATAGAAATAAGCTAAAAATGTGTATTGGAATTTTCTATATTGATAGATCCTTACCTTATCCATACTTCTATTATCGAAGTATTCAGCCAATCATACCAGAACAACTCTATAATATCATCAAGAAAAATATAGTTGTCAAAGTCCATCCCAGTTGCATCTTCTGTTAAATTGATCAAAATTTGTAATCCAGAGCTTTAGTTGGCTAAGTATCGACACAAACATTTACATTTACTTCCCAACTCATCAAATGTTGATTCTAGAATAATAGATGGCTTGGGCATAGGAGGACGACTAGTAGAATTTTTACTTTTTGGTTTGCAAACCTGTTAATTAAATTACATACTTATATTACACGAGTTCATATATGCAGTCAAATATGAAACATATGGTAGAATAAAGGTATACCTTGTCATTGATAACAAGTGTCTAGGCCAACCCACCATAGCACCCTCAGCTTCTTCAACTTTACTATATTCAGGATTATGTATGGGTAGTAGTTTGTCCCCCATTCCGTCATACACAAGATGGATGAACACACGACAAATGTCATCAGTAATTTGTTGGAAATGCAATGTACCACCAAGGTTGTATACCTTGCCCGCTGCCACAATATTATATTTTGGAACCTCCATTGTAAGTTTACAGTTCATACCAACCTAGAATTAAAATAATATAAGTTATATACGAAGTGGTAAACTAGATACCTATTACAATTATATATGTATATATATATATATCATAGATCATATATATATCATACTAATAACACAACATATAGAACAAAAACTTACTGGTGATTGTTGTGGTGGGTCATTGGGAGTGCTCCCATGACCTTCTACAACTGGAGCATGGGCTTGTACCTCATCACTTGAGAGACGCACAATATGAATAGGTTTAGAGGGTTGAGTAGGTTGAAATGAAGACATTATTTCTTTTACTTTATATGCTACTAATGTTTCAATATCATCTTATGTAAGACCTCCTGCACGATCTCTTTTAGATTGTGAATGGCCAAAATAAGACTTGAATCCTCTGCCAGCTCCTAATCCCCTAACACAGATAGGATGCTCCTTCGTACCAAGAGCAACTGATAGTTCATCCATGTGTCCAATTGGGATGAACTTTCCTTCCTTCCTTTGCTCATGGAGATCAATCTATTCATAGCTAATAAAAATATTAAATCACAATATCAATTAGATATAAATAAATCTAAGTTTGTGGGAGTTACTCTTTACTTAGTTGGGATAAACCTACCATCCTTTGTGCCACCTCCTTAGTTGTAGGGTTGACAATTTCACCTGCTCGATTCTTTCTAGCATCAATCCACTACAAGTGTCAGGGTGGACACTCAGCTTGAGTTATACTAGACTCTTCTCCAAAAGAGAGTTGCTTCTCTTGCAGTTGGCAGTGGAAGGCATAACCACCGGGCCCCAAGTGATGGTCAGGCACATTTTTGACCCGTCTTTCTTTTTAAGCCTTGTGAATAGCCAGATCATTTAAAATGAGGTAATGCAATTTAGACTTGGCAAACATATATAAAAAGATTCACCTCCTTAATTGTATAAAATTAAAGATTCATACAATACATTACAATCTTTATTACCTGAAACTCTTCTGTGTTCCTAGCTACAATAAATCTTTTCCACACCTCAGGGTTTATAAAAATATACATATATGTTGCTTTCTTCTTTTGTTTAGGATTATGTATAAATTCCCTTTTGAGATATGTCTTAAAAGCCCTCCATCGTACACCACAACGTTGTAGCACTTTTTTCTTGTGATCTTTTTCATTTAGATGAAAAACACCCTATATATGCAAAAGAAGCAATAATGTTGTCTTAAAAAGGATATGTTTCCATAGATGAAAAACTAAATTAGAATCAATAAACAAAAACATATTAAAATAATATCACTTCCACTCACAGATATATCTTTCCATAGGAGGTCTTTTAAGGCATTAGAAATATCATACCAATTTTCTATATCTATTGGCACCTTACTGCGTGTGGTTGCCCCTACGTAATGCTTGAAAGCACTAGCATGTTCCCCAATAGGTGCTCCTGTGACATCAAACTGGACTGCCAATTTCTCCCCTTTGGCCCTGAGCTCCTGCAGCCTACGCATCAGTGTCAGACCTCTACTTTTCTTAGCATCTCCACTACCATCCTCATGGTGCTCCTGCTCAAAATGTTCATCTTCACTTGCCATTTTAGAACCTGCAAGTATACATGATAAAAGAAACATAAGTGATAATAAAAGCACAAGTGGTTGAATGATATATGATGTATATTTAAAAGATTATGTGCTTGAATGATAATAAAATAAATAATTCAAAGAACATTTATAGTATTGGTTGAGTTGTTAGTCAAGTAAAATTCCTTCAGCATGGTCTTGACATTTATAGTATTCATCAGTGTTATCGCCAACATTTACACTTGGCAAACCAACTGAGAATGGGTTGGAATCATCACACTTTTCATAGTATTCTTCTTCATTTATAGGATCTACAGTAAACTATCTTTTTCCATGAAGAACAACAGACCAATTTTTATTTGCCGGGTTATCAATATAGAATACTTGTTTTGTTTGGTCTACCATGATGAATGGATCATATTTCTCACCAATCTTTTCAAAGTTAACCAATTTGAAACCCAACTCATCCACTAAAACTCCTTTGTTGTTGTCAACCCAATTACACCTAAAGATAGGAACTCTGAAATTTGTATAGTCCAATTCCCATATGTCCTCAATGATGCCATAATATGACATCTCAGCTTCACGTGGTCTTTTATCTTTGGCACTAGCAAAATACAACGAACAAGCTTGAAGAGGGACCCCACTATTTTTAACTACACTATTTTGATCTTGACGCTTTATGTAGTATGAAAATCCATTTATGTCATAACCTTCATATGACATGACATCCATTTTTGGCTTAAGGGCGAGCCATTTTATGTTCTCAGCAACATTATTCGGTGATTCAAATAGTTGATTAAAGACTTTCTCTTCAAACCACCTAATAAATGTTCGATTATGCTCTCTTGCAAGCCACATTGAACTGGATCGTGAATGATTTCTCTTGATAAGATCATTGTGTTCTGTGATGTAGCTACTAACTTCATCGATGTTGTGTAAAATATACAAATGTGCTTATTCCCACAACTCATGACTGATTCCTTTCACTCATCCTCCCAGAGTTCCTTTGCCACAATAAGATTCAGCATGATGGGAATTTTTTAGATCGCTAGAAGTTTCATTGCAATTCAAAAAATCATTGCAAAAGTCCATCACCTCCCTAGCCACATAATACTCAATAATACTCCCTTCAGGACGATAACGATTCCGAACATCACCTTTAAAAACACTCATGTAGCATTCAAATGGATATATCCAGTGAAGAAAATTGGACCAAACATCTTCACCTCCCTTGTAATATGTACTACAAGATGAACCATGATATCAAAAAATGAAGGAGGAAAGTACATTTCAAGATGACACATGGTAACAATTACATCGAGAGTATCAGGATGTATCACTTTGTTGCATATTTCATTGAAGAAGAAACAGAGTCTTGTGATTGCAAACTGTTGGGTTTTAGGGGAGGCAGAGAAGGCAGCGAAAACAAAAACTTTCTCCTCCCCAAACCCAGAACAAGGAAACGTGTCAACGTCTATACAATAGGAAAGATGGTTTGTGGAATCATACCTTGTCCCGAGGCTTGCTCAGTGACAATACCTCGCGGCTTGTGCGGTCTTCACCACCGATCTTAGACGGTGTCTGTGCAGCTCCTGGTCACACCGGGACTGAATGACATCTGACTAAGGACATAACAAGAATGTACAAACTCTTAGCATCTGCATGATCTCATCATTCAGGTCCTTAACCTAAAAGCATACGTCATTGACTACTGTCATTCTCTAGACATTCAATTTGTTCTATCACTATCTCATATGACTGAACCAGAAAGAATTGGAAGCTTGCCTTTGATGTTTACCAAATCAATCTTAATGTATCCCACCAATCATCCCATGATTGTCTCTCAGGGCATACATACCAACAGACTCCCACTTGCACTGTGAGCCAATCACCCTTGAATCATATTCATAGTGATCTTCAAACATGTCCCACTTGTTACTATGCTCCAGTGCAAACATAGTGAGTTATGGCAACACCTTGCCAAAGTCAGTATAAATTGCATGTCTCACATCTCTTCGTTTTACGTCACACATATGAGATGGAGTTGCCCTAATATGCGATCTAGTATTCCTTTGCTAACCTTTAACCACATTTCATGATCAAGGATTCCATACTTGTCATCAATGAGTGGAATATCTATAAGTTCATCTCATGAACTTCCAGATCCATATAGTATCCACTGCTGTTCTCCAACACATAGATACTCGACATTTCCTTTTAAATGGTTTTATTGGAACACTTCCAATTATCAACAAACTTTCACTTTTATATATCCTATATATAATTTGTGATTAATTTTCTGTCCTTTCGGAAGTTCGCATCAATATAACTCTTTACATTGAACTCTTCCTTATATCCATAGAACTAATACTTCTCAAGTACTTATCAAGTTCTCATGGTATTCCAGTAACCCTTACTGGAAATAGACAGACATCCACTCGTCATGTCCCACATACGAGTTATCAGGATGAGCACATCATATTGCCATGTCCTACATACAAGATGATGAATGCATTTTGTTCTTGCCTTGTCGATACATGCAAGATAATGGGATGATTACATACATGATAGATCCATATCTATTCTTAGTGTTCCCATTCTTCATAAGAATTGGACACTTGGCCTTGGGATACTAACTCCACGTAACATGGACAAGTTTTCTCCCATTGAATATGTGCATACTGAACCCTTCAGTACATATTACCAATGTATGCTTTCTCCTTTCAGGTCAAGAGGTTTTCGAGAATTATCTCTATAGATCTCTATTCGTATCACATAGGAAACATCTCTATCTTCCCTAAAGATAATTTCCAGTTTTGGATTTCCATTCTAGAACATTTCCATTTCACATCAACATGTGGAATGTGAACACGCTCCCACTAAATAACAGATCCCTTCTTTATCTTTGACATATCAGTCAAACCCTTTGACTATATCATCAAAGTAAAGATCCAATTCTGAGTTGCTTGTACTCAATCAATAACATTGATTAGTCCATTGTAACTTATAGACTTCATTTGCATTAGTGGATTCATAAACCTTATAGGTTGTGTCACGTACACATCCTTGTTTTATTCCTCATAGGAATGTAGTTTTAGTATCCATATGCCAAATGTCTTAGTCATTAAGTTTCAATCAACAAGCATCATCCTTCTCAAAATGTTATCCATATGTCTTAACACTTAAGATTCATTTGCACTTATGGATTTCGTCCAATGGGTGCTACCATCAAGGTCATACCTTATGGTTCACATGGATGTCATTTAGGATGTAATGGTCATAAACCATAACTCAAAATTTGGTTCCTCATATTCATCTAGATAGTTGACTCATCACATGAACAACTAATCAAATAGATAAACGAGGTGTATCCATCAAGGATATAAGAACTTACAACTCCTTGTGATTCTTAATGTCCTTTATTAGTGTGGGGTATTCTTTTATTAATAAGAATTCAGTTATTTGATAATCATTCTCTAACTCCTTAGAGTATGATTCCTTCTTGATTTAGACATCACCGTGCCTTAATCATGAGTTCACTATGATATACTATCATAATCACTCATAAGGATCTCAAACATTTGGTCTAAGTTTTTGATTCATTGATCTCATCAAGAATTAATACTTTACCAAATTTGCACTTCATCTAAGATAATCTTGAACACTTCAAGATATTCATATTGGTATTTCTCTAAACACCAATTGAAGTATTAGCATTTGTTCCAATAGGTATTTAAATACATCACATGTATCATACCTAATAGGATAATCATTCTCCCACTACCTTTAGTGAAGATTGATTAATCATGTCCAAGATATTCATGTCTCTTACTGGTTCTCTAACCAAAAGAGTCTAGATTTATCCATCACATGGAAACTAGAAATGAATTTCTCATGATTGATGCTAATTTGATTGTTTGAGTTATCTATAACTTTTAGGTATCATTTTATCTTATGCATATCAAATACCACAAGATAAACAAGGCATTTCCACAAAGATCATATCTTTAGAAATTGAAACATCTCATTATTGATTGCCATCATTGTCATACAATATGCAAAAATAAAGTGTTTCTATCTATTGGCAAATATGAAATAGCAGTTCTCAACTCTATTTTGTGCCCTTTAGGCTGAAATAAACTGAAAGGTACTCCTATCTTGGTCCTTTCACAAAGGCCATCACTTCTTTGTGGATATTGTATATCATATATGACTATCCATATCTTGGTATTATATACCTCAGATAAAGAAGTAGTTCATTTCATGATACCTTAGGTGGAGATCTCCATCCCCTCCTTCATCTTCTTTTGTTCTTCCAGATATAGAGGGAAATTCCCTCATACACCCTTTCCCCATGTGCCTTGAGGTTGAAGACGGCTTGGGTTGCTGGCTAGCATCAGAACACTTCTTTGCTTTGCCCTTGCCCTTGCCCTTAAGACTTACCTTTCATTGATCTCATCAAAGATTAGGGTTAGTCTTTCTTCATATTTGCCTCTACTGTCCTCAACATGTCCAACAACTTTGTCAATGCTTGTCAAAGTTGTTCATGTTGTAGTTTATCATGAACTGTATGATTCTCACAACATTTGCAGTATCATATCAATAGCCAACTCTTGGCTTAGAGGCAATCCTTCTTAGTCAGGTTTTCCTCATACCCAATCACATTAAGTGTGTGAATACCTTACTGGATCTCCTTCTGTCATGACGTACGAGGATAGTGTCTTGGAGACATCATATGTCTCATGTTGTCTCTACAACTCATAGTTCAGAGAACACAACATCAAGCATTCCTCATCAGTGTCTTCCTCGGTATGCTTCCATAAGCATACTTTCATCCATTGATATGGTGGGATCGAGTTCATTTGGTTCTGGTATAACTAGGACTTAGAGCTTTCACTCTACGATTGAGAACACTTCTCAATGTCCTAACCATTTGTGGAAAATTCCCATTTAATTTGTTGGTCTCAAAGACCGATCACAAATAAAGTGATTATTGTTGATTAACCATTTATTTTAACAAAAGGAAATATATGCAATTTTAGTCCAAAACTCTTTTGACTTATTTGATTGATTTGAAAAGTTGACGATAAAAATTAGGCCTTTAATTAATTATCGCTCCCACTATTTTAGTTCAAATTGATAGCCCTCACCATCAATTCGGAAGATTGCAGTGTACAATCTTCTAGTGGGCAAGATCCTAAAATCCTCTAAGTCATGGACCAGCTTAGGTTGTCACCCACAACTTAGATCTCTCAGGTAGGCAACTTTTACCAATTGCATCATATGTAACTCTTGATGAATGAACATGTGCAACACCTTGCCATGAACATTCCTTGCATATGGGCTTAGACACTCTAAGAATCACCAGTTAAGTCTAACCCAAAAGCCGACACGGTAAACATGCACCCTGCTTTGGCAGAACCTACATGTCTACCCTTCACACTTCCACAAGATAGACGGTGCACCATGCTTTGGCATAACCTATGCTTGGTCGATTGAGTTTTTCATGTGTGCCACTAATGGAAGACATATAAGAATTAATATTTTAATGAGGGATTTGGTTTTATATACATATACATATCCAATCACCACAATACATAGTATGTATCATATACATGCTATATCCCACATAAAACATGTAAAACGATAAAAGCGATGATTATGGCCATCCTAATGTGATTCCTCGAGCCAAGAGAAATCACGGTCATCTAGGTCTACATCACATGCAATCTGTACAAGATGAACTCTGTGCTTTTCCTTTCTGGGTTTGATCAATTCATCACATGAATGATCGACTCGCCATCAGACTGGTCAGCTGGGTGCCACCATCCAATCGGTTGGCTCCTCCAACCGATCGGTTCGCCTGGTCATCGTGCATCTCTTCATGGCCGCCACCCGCTCGTCTCGCTCCTGGAACCGGTCATCAACCGATCGACTCACTCCTTGAATGATCATATCGAATGTCAACCGATCGGTTCATGCCTTGAACTGATCGTCTCAGCTGTCGTCAGGATGTCCTCCGTTCTTTGACATAACAAGAAATAAAATTATATCTATTTTACATTTTAAAAAGAGAAACCTCGAGTTACATTCGAGGGGAGAAAAGGTAGGAAAGAAATCTCGAATTATTTCTAGTTACATCAGGAATAGGAGAAGGAAGATCAGTGCGCAGACCGAGATGCAAGCAACCACATACAACCATACACAAATAGGGTTTATTGGCCATAACCACGCTATACATCCACCACAAAACTCGTTTAAGGGCAATGTGTATCGAGTGCATTAATAATACATATCATATATGTAAATTGGGATTTGTAGATTTAGGATTGGACATGCATAAAGCCAATTTTATTCACATCATATGCAATAAATAAAGGCGAAAACCCAAAATTGATCATATCGATAATCCTAAAGTATAGAGCAGTTGGTGTGGCTCTGATACCACTGTTGGGTTTTAGGGGAGGCAGAGAAGGCAGCGGAAACAAAAAATTTCTCCTCCCCAAACCCAGAATAAGGAAACGTGTCAACGTCTATACAATAGGAAAGATGGTTTGTGGAATCATACCTTATCCCGAGGCTTGCTCGGCGACAATACCTCGCAGCTTGCGCGGTCTTCACCTCCGGTCTTGGACGGTGTCTGTGCAGCTCCTGGTCACACTGGGACTGACGACTCCTGGTCTCACCGGGACTGTCGGGATTGACAGCTGTCCTCCGAACAGTAGAAATCTCTCGCCTCTGAAGTAGTCCACACGGACCACCTGGAACTCCAATCTCCTTGTCTCACAAGGAATTGGAAGGAGTCGCACCCTCCTATCAGCGTACTAGTCACTGACACACTCTCCTGCCACCATTCGATTTATGCAGTTGTCTTTCCCTTATTGTGCCTCCCTTATCGGGTAGCACTTGCTCAGGTTCTCTCGGTTACCAAAACCAGAGAGAATTACAACTTTACAGAGCAACTGGTTGTACTGAGTTGTACTTTGAGAAGCCCCCAATACCCCTATATATAGGAGGGTCATGGGACATGGTTCTCTATCCTGGGCAATGTGGGACTAAAGCAGGAGTAGAAGGGTTCGAGATTTTCCACAAAAACAACCAACTGCGCAACCTGAACCGATCGTTTCATTTCTGAAATGGTCGGTTGGGGACCTGAGCCGGTCGGTTGACACCTCAACCGATCGGTTGGGACCCATGAAACGGTCAGTTCATTTCTGAACTGATCAGTTCGTGATCCTGGTCAGTTCCCGATTGACTTTTCCTCTTTTGTTTCTAATTGGTACCAAATACCAATCCTGGTTCCAATCAAATTGGGCAAGTGAAACGAAAAGAAATTTCTCACTAATCCTACTTTCCCAACTTGCTCGGTTGGACCAGTTGAACCGATCGTTTCAACACTTGAAGCGATTGTTTCACCCTATCCATCAGCCGATCGACTCACCATCTGAGCCGATCAGTTCACCAAACTCAGTCGATCGGTTCATCACATGAGCCGATCGGTTGGGAGTGCAGATTGTGTAGAAAACAGTCAATTGCAGTTTCAATCAATCTGATACTCTAATCAATCGGTCCAACACCTTGAACACTATGATACTGAGCTATCAATTGATTGAGTGTTTAATTGAACTAATAAACTCCTTTAGTAATCAATCTAAACATTATTTGTGGACAAAACTCCTCTTCTAGGTTAAATCCTATGTGTGGGACCCTGCAGGTCCTTTTCACATTGGCAGTGAAAGTCCATAACACTTATGACTTCACAAGAAAAGAGAGGTGCCTAGTCACACATCAGTGCTACCCAAGTGAAAAAGAAAGTTGGAGAACAACTTTCAATCCTACAATCCGTGAATGGTGTTACAGTTAATGTATAATTCCTTTTTCACTGATATCTCGAATGAACTCGAGGCATGGAACAATCATCCTCTCAACGTTCATTCACTTTCTTGATCTTAGAGTAGATTGGAAGAGATATGTATGACATCAATATCACATAATGATTCCCACATGCGTGATTGCCTTTCTCAATCCTACTCATCAAGTGGCCATGGATATCAAACTCCCTTAGGAGGGACAAATCCCATATCTATCACTCACCCCTCAAAAGCCCCATGTGTCATAGCCACCCAATCATCACCTTTATAACAACCCATGTTTCAGGACTGTGTTTGATGATGTCAAAGTGTGCCCAACGACATGTGTTGAGTGTAGTGATTTCAGGTCAAAGAATCACACTCACCACCATCACTGTGAGTACTGACTGTGACTACCATGCCATGGTTCCATGTGTCAAACTCACGGTGGGTCTGTCTGGTACACTTGTTCTCTAACATGTACCTATGTGTTTGGTTTGATATCTCTATATCATGACTAATGAGATTATGTCATCAACCAACACCACAATCTAGTCTTGTGTGTCATTGCTGTCTATCTACCTTCCACAATGACATCTGACTAGGGACATAACAAGAATGTACAAACTCTTAGCATCCATATGATCTCATCGTTCAGGTCCTTAACCTGAAAGCATATGTCATTGAGTATTGTCATTCTCTAGACATTCAATCTGTTCTATCACTATCTCATATGACTAAACCAGAAAGAATTGGAAGCTTGCCTTTGATGTTTATCAAATCAATCTTAATGTATCCCACCAATCATCCCATGATTGGCTCTCAGGGCATACATACCAACACAAACCTTACATGCTTCGGCAATATAGATCGAATAGCCACAGGTAAAATTGTTTGCATTAAGGTGTGACAATCGTGAGATTTGAGACCTATCAACTTCAGATCCTTCTTTGATACCAATCTATGGATATTAGAAGAGTATCTTTGTGGAACCTTAATATTATACAAGCACTCACAAAAAGTCTTTTTCTCCTACTTTGACAAAGTGTAACAAGTTGGTGGTAAATATGTGCGGTTAACCCTGATCTCCACTGATAATTCTTTTCTTATACCCCTTAATTCTAAATCTTTTCTAGATTTGATGTTGTCTTTAGTCTTTCCTAGTATGTTCAATAGTGTACCAATGATGCTATCACAGACATTTTTTTCAACATGCATGACGTCAATGCAGTGTCTAATTTCCAAAGATCTCCAATAAGGAAGATTCCACAATATTGACCTCTTCTTGTATAGAGATTTTTCACATGCGAGAGTATGACTACTTGAACTCTTTCCAAATTCATTAACAATATGTTTCACCCGATCATATACAACATTTCCTGGTACAGGTTTAGGAGCACTTTGTTCCTCAGTTGACCCATTAAAGGTTTTGTGTTGCCTTCGATAAGGATGCACTGGTGGGAGAAATCTCTGATGACCAAGATATATGATTTTACCACCATGTTTCAGTCGGATTGAATCAGTATTTTCCTCACAAATAGGACATGCTTTGTATCCTTTTATGCTATATCCAGACAAATTTCCATAAGCTGGAAAGTCATTAATTGTGCAAAACAACATATCATGCAAACTAAAGATCTCTTTACGTGAAGCATCATATGTCATAACACCTTCCCATAGTTTCATTAGGTCATCAATTAGAGGTTGAAGGTAAACATCAATATCATTTCCAGGTTTCTTGGGCCCTGATATCAATATTGACAACATGACATACTTATTTTTCTTACAAAACCAAAGAGGAAGATTGTATATAACAATCATAATAGGCCATGTGCTATGTTGGCTGCTTAATGTACCATAGAGATTCATTCCATCTGTATAGAGTCCAAGTCTAAAGTATTTGGTTCTTTACCAAATTGAGGGTATAATAAATCAATTTTCTTCAATTTTGGTGAATCAGATGCATGTCGTAGGATGCCATCATCATTGGCCTTTAACTCCCCATACCAAGACAAATTTTGCGCATCTTCTGTATTAGCAAATAAGCGTTGAAATTGTGGTATTATTGGTAGATACCACATCACCTTGGCAGGAGAGCTATTTTTAGCCTTAGCTGAATTTGTGGTCTTATACCTTGATGCACCACATTTTGGACAATTTATCAAATTACTATAGTCCTTCTAAAATAACACACAATCATTTGGACATGCATGAATCTTCTTAGCCTCCATTCCCATTGGGCACATTATTTTCTTTGCTTGATATGTTGAAATTGGAAGTTCATTGCCTTCAGGAGGAATTTCCTTTAACAAAGACAACAGTGAAGTGAAACTCTTATCGCTCCACTAGTTTTGATCTTTAAGAGTATATCATCGCATCACAACACTCAACCTCGTGAACTTATTACAACCCTTATATAATGGTTTTTCAGCATCATGGACAATGTTTGTAAATAAAGAAGGTGGATCAATGACATTGTCCCGACAACTACATAGCATCTCATCAACCATATCATCCTGAATCGGGTCATCCTGAATCAGTTCATCATTGACATTATCATCATTATCTATATCTTCTATGCCACAACTATTAGTATCGACATTTTCAGATCCATAATTAAATTTCTCTCCATGCGAATACCATTCATTATAACCTTGTATGATCCCATTGCATATGACATGATTCTTAATTTCCTCAGCAGTATCAACTTTCAAATTGTTACCACAATTTCTACATGGACAATATAGCCTATCTGTAATGACCCCACCTCTCGGTAACCCCCAATTAAGGGAGACCAAGAGGTCAGAGCCATTATCCCAAATAACAGGATCAAAGGTTTGACAAATAATCAATAACAATTATCAAATTTCACCAACTAAACTGAAAATTGGTATAAAATGAAACCTTGCATACCTTTTTAAAACTTCAGTAAGCTACTCTATCCACAGCCTGGATCTACTCTATCTAATCCTCCTTGCACTTTACTTCTTATTTTCACAATGTGACAATTTACTGTTTGTTCTTTTAGGGTTTGTACCTAAAACACCGACAAACAAATACGTGGTCAGCATAAAGCTAGCATGTGGGGGATTACAAAAATTGTGCAATTGTGATAGCAATGTAATCAACCAATTATCATTTAACATTCAAGATTATGTTTTAAGCAATACTACTCAATCCTTACCTATCCCATATCTCTGTGTTGTCCTTGTAGTGGACATGGATACTACCTCTCTCACATGGTAGATCCTTACCCTCATGACCCTACCTTACAGGTAGCCAATACTTAGGGTTATAGAGTTGCATGGCCCTACCCAAAGGTAGTCCAATACCTGACTCAAGGTGACTTGATGGTCCTACCCCATTGGTAGCCATGTACTAAGTCATCCAATGACATGATGGACCTACCCCATCGATAGCCATATACTAGGTCAGTCTATCAAGGTACAAAGGGGACTAGGATCTAAGTTAGTAGGCACATATCTTAGGTGATGGTCATATCCACATTACTCTTTCCATGAATTAAATTCATCCAATAGTTTAATTCAATCCATGATGGAAACATCGACAAAATCCCCGGAAAACTAATTCAGGTAGTCATAAGCGTAACCACATACCTGTCAAGCTGTCTTGAATGCAGAATTAATCCAAACAAGCAAGTAATCCAGAATCAAGCAAGCAAGCACAATTCAGTCCTAAAATATACATCCAATATTTTCTATTATGTATCATGGTATCCAAGTCTAATAGGCCTAATCGTAACCTAGGGTTGCTAGCCCTTTTTAGGGTTTTAACCATAATTAGGGTTTCACTTCCTTCTTAACACTTTTATTTCATTTTTATCAAAATATCCATCAAACCCTAATTATCCTATCTTATTTTCCATTAAGATCCTTAAGATCAGGTTTGGACCACAAAAACCCTAATTTTTGGATTACTATATCTTTTCTTCCCTTTTTCCTCACTTTAGGGTTTCTAAGGGTTTTAATTACAACATTAGGTTTAAAACCCTAATTCTTGTAATTTCGTCTTCCAAAATAGATCAAGATTCACTTTTATCACTAAAAAAGTTAATAATGATCGCATCAACCTTTTTGTTACATCAAAACTACCCTTAATCATTAATTAGGGTTTCTAACCACAAATTAACACCTTTTTCCATAAACATATACATTTTTACAAAAGTATACTTATTTAGGCTTCCAAACCATTTTTATTTTATTCCTCGTATTTTTCTGATCACTTTTCATGTATATACTTTTCCCAGCCCAGTTTTCTAGAAAGAGTTATGCCTTTTATAAGAAAACCCTTTTTTATCGATTTAATTACTAAATTCAGAAAAACAACAATCGTCTGATATGTGGCCCTTTGGTCAACTGAGGATCCAATGACCACAGATGCACACACCTAACTTAGTGATCAAAGACACACAAAAGACTGAAATAGCCTTAACACGGTGGAAGGGGGCGAAGGGTACCTTGGTAAATTCATGTGAACCCCTCCTTCAACCTCGCATTCACGCTGTAGCTGTGAGGGTCAACTTTGCAGTTGACTCTGGGATGCTGGCCACCTGCGGGCAAGGCGATTGGTCAGGGAGCTTTGCCTCCCTTCATCGAACACGACCGCAGGTTCAATTGCTTGCCAAGGCTGTCCCCTACTCGTCGGACTCTGGCGAAGTTCGTTGGGATGTCGGGTGTACAGGTCAGGACGATCGAGGCAATTGAAAGTGTGAGGACGATCCTTGCACTCTGCGACAGAGATTGGTCTAGCAAAAAGAGATGTTGGTTCCCTCCTTCACCCTCCCCTATATATAGGTTCGAGGTCAGGCTCGCGAGGATTGGGTACTTCCCAAAACGACGTCCAACCTAGTCGAACCAGGGATGATTCCCTGCAGTTTCTTCTCCCAAGTCCAAAGGGACTATTAACAGACTGGCATATTCTCTAGATCATGAGAAATCCTATTTGGAAATTCCTCCTGTGACTTGAAAAGTACCAGTCCATGTGGGACTTAGAAGATTAGTGACCAGCATTGGATTGAGATCCAACGGTCCTCAAAACACGCGATCAAACAAAAGGAAACCCTTTTTTTTATTTTCCCAATTAAAGCTTTATTTTGAAGATAAACTGAGAAATTGATATCTCCCAAACCATAACTCCTTTTTATCTCAAAATTTAAAGGAAAGTTTGTCTTGACATTATCTAGTTATTTACAAAATTTGGGGAACAAATTCTAATGGATGAGAAGACTTCCTTCTCTCCCAAGTTATTCATTAATTAATTCAAAATTAATTAGTAATCCTTTTCCCTTTGCCATTATCTTGTTATTTTGGGTCCCTTGGACCTCAAGAAATACTAAAGGCATGGATTCCCATATTAGGGAATATCTATTTGCCTTTATCTTCTTGTAAATGTCTATTTCACATATTCTCCTTATCCTTTTTATTAAAATATCTCTTTTTGAGGATTTCTTTTTATCTCTCTTTTTATTTTCCTTGTTGGAATTCCTTTTAATATTAGAAACCTCATGTATGAGAAAATCCATCAAAGATAACTCAATTATTCATTTACTAATTGAATTTCCTTGTTATTTGGCCCAATAGCCAATAAAGCCCACAAATAAATCAACAAGGCTATTTTAAACGAAATTCATGCATTCAATCATTATTTGTTCACTTCTCTTTATTATGAGAAATTACATTTCTCACCAAATGAACCTAAAAAAATTGGGGTTGTAACACTATCTGTAGGTAGTTTCCTATGTTCCTCAACAAATCTGATAAATTCATCAAGACCTTTTTGGACTGCAACGCTTCTTGATAGACATCCAACTTTGCTCCATTTTCTATATCACATTAAAATTAATTATAAAACTAAGTGTTTAATATTGATACTATAAGCTATATGTTTTTATTGATAGGAAGTTAATTACTTTTATACTAAATTGTACCACATATCCCATTTTTGAATATTTAATCTCACTAGTAACTGTATAATGTATGTTTAGTTTTGAAGAAAATTTCAGCAGCATTTCCCCTAAGTTCTCCAAGTACATCGATGTAAATGGCAAATAACCACCCACATATGTACCCAGAGAACAAATGAGGAAATACTACTGAAATTTTCTTCAAAACTAAACATACATTATACAATTACATCCTAAGTGAGATTAAATATCCAAAAATAGTCCCAGACCAGGGACTATCCAAAAATTACTCCTAATGAGTAAATTTTGAATGGGTTTCTAAGTTGATACATGCATAAATGTATTATTGTCATATTTATATATTAAGTTAAACATCATGCAATGTAGGAGTTACCTGAAGGACCTTAGATTTGACATCTTTTTATTATGAACTTATGCATAAACATGATGAGTTGTAGTTTTCCCTTTATCAAGGACTATGTATGAATCAGCTTTACTCAATGCAAAGTGTTTCATTTGCTTTTATTGCAATGATTATCATGTTTGTGACAGTCCTAGATGAATATATATATATATATATATATATATATATATATATAGCTTATTCTCATGTGTTATGAAAATCGGGGTGTCACAAACCCTAAAGTGTCAATCTGGGAGTACACATGTCTAATATTATATTAATTTTTAGAATTTATATAATGATTACATATGAAAAAATACATGTTTTTATTATTGGTTGGGTTACCAATAATATAAAATAGAAAACTAATATAATTGTCATAATAAATGCACACAGGTCCACTCTCGGTCAAGAATTCATCGACCAAGAGTCCATCTGTGCGCAGCATCCAGGTCCAACTTCAAACTCCTCTTCAGTGTCGACCACTTCAAGCTCCACTCCAAGCTCCTCTTCTCTCGGACGACGACAATGGAAATGGGAGAGAAAGCTTTGGCAGTGTGGTGCTCCACTCCAAGCTCGTCTTCTCTCGAACGATGACAATGGTAATGGGAGAGAAAGCTTTGGCGGCTTGGGAGAGAAAGAAGAAGGAGGTCTCGGCGGAATGGGAGAGAAAGAAGAAGTAGGTCTCACGGGAGAGAAAGAAGTAGGTCTTGGTGTAGGAGAGAAAGAAGAAGTAGGTCACGCAGGAGAGAAAGAAGTACGTCTCGGCCACATCCAATGTCGGGCCCGACCTGTAGGGTCGGTTAAAAAAAAAAAGTGACCCAAGAGATAAGTGGTGCCCGTGTCAGGTAAATTAAAAACACCCAAACTCAAACTCAGTCGAGAATTTCATCGACTGAGAGAACCTCGGTCAAGAACTTAGTCGACTGAAGGGACCTCTAAGGTCAGTTAAATGGAAAAAATTTGACCCTAGAGGTTCTTATACATGTGCGCAGGCAAACTGGATCCAAAATTCAATTCGATCGACAATTTTGTCGACCGAGGGACGTACAAGGTCGGATAAAAGGAAAAAATCGACCCTAGAGGTACTTATACAGGCACAAAGGAAATATGGATCCAAAACCCTAAACACCCAAACTCAAACTCGGTCAAAAATTTCATCAACCGAGAGAACCTCAGTTGAGAAATTCGTCGATCGAGGAGACCTCTAGGGTCGGTTAAAAGAATAAAATCGACCCTAGAGGAGCTTATACACGCACGAAGGAAATCTGGATCCAAAACCCTAAACACCCAAACTCAAACTCGATCGAAAATGTCGTCGACCGATAGAACCTTGGTCGAGAAGTTCGTCGACCGAGGGGACCTCTAGGGTCGATTAAATGGAAAAATGCAACCCTAGAGGTGCTTATACATGTGTGAAGGAAAACTGGATCCAAAATTCAATTTGGTCGACAATTTTGTCGACCGAGGGACCTACAAGGTCAGTTAAAAGGAAAAAATCGACCCTAGAGGTACTTATACATGCATGAAGGAAATTTGGATCCTAAACCCTAAACACCCAAACTCAAAATCAGTCGAGAATGTCGTCGACCAAGAGAACCTCGGTCGAGAAATTCATCGACCAAGGGGACCTCTAGGTTCGGTTAAAATAATAAAATCGACCCTAGAGGTGATTATACACATGCAAAGGCAGACTATATCCAAAATTATATTCGGTCAACAATTTTGTCGACCGAGGGGACCTACAAGGTCAGTTAAAAGGAAAAACCGACCCTAGAGGTGCTTATACACGCGTGAAGGCAAACTGGATCCAAAATTAAATTTGGTCGACAATTTTGTCGACCAAGGGGACCTACAGGGTCGGTTAAAAGGAAAAAAATCGATCCTAGAGGTGCTTATACATGCACGAAAAGAAAATGGATTCAAAATTCAACTCAGTCGAAAAAAAATTGACCGAGAATCCCTACAAGATCGGTTATAAGAAAGAAACCAACCCTATAAATTGAGAAAGTACTCTCAGAGGTCTTATAAAGTCAGTTTTTTAAGAAAACCAACCTAAGAGGTCTTAAATGGTGCTCGTGTTTTTTGAAGACATATAAGGTCGGTTATTTGGAAAAACTGACCCTATAGATCGAGGCGCAAAGCCAAAATCGAGAAAATGTTTGCCGCGGGAAACTGTAATGGGTTTTCTAATCCCATTGTCTATAAGGTTGCATATTTTATGAAGACTGACCCTATAGAGATACACTACAAGGTTGGTTATTTCAAGAAAATTGACCCAAGTGGTCTTAAGTGGTGCCCACATTTTTTATAGACATATAAGGTCAGTTATTTGGAAAACCGACCCTATAGAGGTACACTACAAGGTCAATTATTTTTAGAAAATTGACCCAAGAGGTCTTAAGTGGTGCCCATGTTTTTTGTAGACATATAAGTTCAGTTATTTGGAAAAACTAACCCTACAGGCAGCGACGTTATTGGCCAAAAATGTAGTAGTGATTATGATTTATAGGGATCTAACCAAGTTAGGATAGTTTCTTGGGATAATTGTAAGAGAGGGAAAAAATTACCTAAAGGGAAAAATGTTTTCCCATTAGATTCACAATCAAACAACTACTAACCTTCTTCTCTAGTTACAAGGCACAAGATAAGCTACTCGACCAGGCACGAAGGAGCTTTCTTGTGAAGAAGGGAATCAAAGTAGAAGATATTAGGGTGAGGTGGATACTAGCCTGCCAAGTTTGGCTAGAGCTCATAGACTCGATGGCAGTATAATATTTCCTCACAAAGGCCCATGGAAGAGATACCCAGTCAAGGGTCCAAAGGAGAGCTTGGCAAAACATACAGACAATGATCAAGGACTTATGGAATTTTATTGGCACAAGTTGTGGCGATGAGGGTATGAAAGTGTAAGGGGACCTCAATTCATAAGAAGAGAGGTTTTATGGGGGGGTCTTACAGGTTAGGCTTAGGTCTAGTCTTCTCTCCTGCACCAAATGTGGGAGGAAAAGAGGCATGCAGTTCAAACTATATGCCAAATACACTAGAATAGGTCAAATGAGTATTAGGTAGGATCAAGGTGATGAGAAGAGGAAAATTAGAGGGAAGAAACTTGTTGGTTTTGCCTAAGAAAATTTCCATTCATAGACATCTTGTACCGGTCTTGTTGCTAATTATAGGAGAAAACCATGACAGGGATCTCACTTGATTGAACCCTAATCTATCAGTGACTCATCTAATGGATCCCAATCATTTATATAGAGAATATGGATCGTAGAGAAAAATAAGAAAAAATAAGAAGAAATTTCTTACCATTAAAACCCTCAATAATGCATATCTATTTATGAGAAACTCCAAAAAAATAAGAACCCAAGAAGTCCTCTTTAAGAAGGCATTCTCTTTCTATAAAAAGTGTTGGTATCCATTAGATGATGTTGGATCATTGAATGATCATAGTAATCATGAAGTTCAATTAAAATTATGATTTTGTGTAAATGAGCTCATGTATCTTAATATAAACCCTAACTCTAAAGTAGTCGTATTTGATCATTAATCATGGAATTGATGAAGTGGGACATCAAAGAAAAGTATTATGTATAAGATAGGGTACAAGTTTCAATTAGGCAAAGTTCAAGAATCTAACTTGCTCACATCCTCCCTTCATTGAAAAGGATTTTTATCGCCAAAATTTAGATGCCCTTGGGGATGTTGGGAAATATTCATTCCATGTTCGACTTGAGTTCTCAAGTGGCATCATATTGGTTTAGTTCTCTAAGAGTACTTCAACCGTCTCAATATTCTTATTGCATAGTTCTTTAGTTTGTCTATTAATGATCTTGATTGGGATTTCTAGGTAAATAAGGGTGTCCTTCAACTCCATAGGCTTTTGACTTAAAATATGGGTGATGTATTTCACATAATACTTAGGGTTTATTTATGTGGGAAACGTTGTGCACCATACTTTATTGTGGAGGTAAGGACAACTTGTATGCCAATTCCATTCTATGGTACATCTCTCAAATGGATTCACATATTTGGGAGTAAGTTTCCTTATATTCACTGTAATAGTGTAATGACCTTAGCTTTGGGAAAATATAGTCACCTATTTGAAAGTGGACTTTCATTTTGTGTACATCTACTTATATGCCTATCCATCCTATAACCTATTGTTCTTTTTTCTAATTAAATTCACATAGTCAAAAAAAAGTTAAAATCATATTGTAGGATAGATTTTTCACTGACTTTGTCCCAATAAAATAGATATTCGCACAAACTTCCATGTAGGGATGCATATGGAGGAATGTTGATACTCAATCGATAACTATTGTTTTAGGATAAATCCACTAGAAGAAGGTATTGATCCCATGAACATCCCCATTTTAGGGAAAATGGCTCAGTGACTCCTTCAACACTTGAAATGTCCTTGCAAATTGTATGTTTGGTTGTGGATGATATGCCATACTAAAATTTAGTTGAGTCTCTATTTCCTATGATACTTGACTCCAATAAGTGACAAGTAAACTTGGCATCTCAACTAGAAACAATAGATACAAGATTTTGTATAACCAGATTTTATCTCAACTATAAAAATTGCTGATTACAGAACCTTGGTTGTTGCCTTGGTTGGAATAAAGTGTGTTGATTTGAACTTGTGGTAAACCAAAACCCAAATAAAATCACACTCTTTCTTTGATATATAGAGACACCATGAAATTCACCTTGATTTTATCCCATTTTAGTTCTGGGAATAGGTAGGCATTTTGCAAGACCTTCTATCCTTTGGTGTTCATCCTTAATCAGTTGGCATGTCAAGCACTTACATAAAAAAAAAACAATATTGTTATTCATTCTTTTACACCAAAGATGAATCAGAAGGTCCTCATTATATTAGTTCCATCTTGGGAAAGCAGTGTAATTAGACCCATGATCTATTTTTATCACCTTATTTTGTATATCCAAATCCTCTAGGACTCATATGCTCTATTTGTATTAGGCTTTTCCATCCACATAGACTGAAAGATGGGTGTATGGCTTCTCTAATGGTGTGTGCATATCCTCTAGGACTGAAATGTTTAGCTATGTTAGAAGGATTTTGGAGTGGATACTATGTTTCAAATTATTTCCTGTCAATCAGATTCTATCACCCATTTTTCTTGGAGTCCATGGAGACATAACCTCCATGTTTTTCTACTTGGTGGTGAAAATAGTAGCACAATTATCCTTATTTCTACTACGCACATCAAACACCACATTCACCTTACCAAGGTGGTAGGAAATTTTGAAATCATAATCCTTGAGATAATCCAACCTTCTTCTCTAATAATATTCAATATATCTATATCACAATCTATATAGTTTCTTATGGTCAGTGACTATATTTAAAGTAGAATCATATAAGTAATCTCATCATCACTTCATAGCATAAATGGTAACAGCCAACTCGAGGTCAAGATTTGAGTAATTCACTTTGTTGGGCTTAAATATCAAGAGGAATAAGCATCTACATTCCTTTCTTTTGGATAGGCATAGCCCTAGACAAATCTAGATTTGACACTAGGGATGATGAACAT
This sequence comes from Alisma plantago-aquatica, assembly GCA_963693085.1. Taxonomy (NCBI): domain Eukaryota; kingdom Viridiplantae; phylum Streptophyta; class Magnoliopsida; order Alismatales; family Alismataceae; genus Alisma; species Alisma plantago-aquatica. Next base: position 501,693,896 of record OY856415.1, read on the forward strand.
GTCATTTCTCAAAGAAAGAATCAGAATAGGTGCAATGATAATCTTGGTTTTGATTTCTTTGAATATGGACTCACATAATTCATGAGAAATGAATCATTATTCTTTATGGTGGGTTTAGTGAGGGGGAAGGTGATCTTTTTAAATTAGGGAGCAAGTATCGGCAATCCCCAACAATACCAAAAAATTAAATCTCTGATATTGTTTTAGGAGCATTTCACTCAATAATGGAAAATACCTTGGTGGAGTGAATAGAGTTATTCCCATTAGAAATGATGTGACCAAAGAATATGGCATCATAAATCTAGAAAACACATTGGGATAGTTTGTTATACAATATCTAGATTCCAAGGATATCAATGACCTTTCATGGTGTATTATGTATGAGTTAAAATTGTTGAAATAAACTAGAACATTATCAATAAAGACCATAAAAACCTTATAAAGAAATAGTTGAGAGACTCCATTCCTCAGATTCATAAAGACACCTAGTGTAACAACCTCAAACTTTGTAAGATTTGGATTATTTTGTGGAGAATAACATTAGAATAATGAGAGAAATATTATGACTTAGGTTGATGATTTTGAGCTCTAGACATAGATTAAGTCTTCAATTTAGGAAATGTGGAAATAATGAGATCTATTTACAAATATACTTAGATCTGGTTTTGTTTGAGTTACTTATGGTAAATAAAAGCCTTAATTGTGTAACTAAGAAATTAGTGAAGCTTTTGGATTCATTATAAGGTCAAGGTTCAAACAATGGGCCCTGGGATCGAAGGTAATCCCAATTGAACTACTTTTTAGGTTATAAATGGGTCCTTAAGATACAAATTAAGAATTCATCTTGTTCGTGCTATATGAGATATGAATGACAATTTTAGTTTGTTGATAAATAAATATGTGATCACAAATTAATTTTTAGAAGATTCCAAGTTATTGAGGTAACTAATTAGGTAATTATCTAAATTGTTCTTTAGAACCAAGTTTAGTATATCAAATACACTTCTTTTGATATAAACATCAGCCTGACGTCAAATTAAACCTAATTGAAGACAATCCCAAAATTTGAAATCATTTGAATATCAAAAGTGTCCTAGAGAATTACTTTTATGAATAGGGTTTTGTTTA